>LXGT01000030.1:0-143063 GCA_001640655.1 Endoconidiophora laricicola
GGGGGGGGGGGGGGGTGGGGTTCCCTACGGGGGGACTTCTCTCAGTGTCCTCCAGATTGCTCTATTGTCCCTTTTAGGATCTAGTTGTAGAGTAGTACTTTAAGCCCCCGCTACATAGAAGTTGAACTCTTCTTTGCACAGACAAAACACGATAAAATTGGTCTACTTCTGCTTGTTTGTGGGCAATAGATGCTATATTGGATTGTTTATCAAGAAGCCATCTAGAGAAAAATATCATCATACATATGAGATCGTTCATGACCCCTCACTATACAGATGCTGTCTCACGCCAGACCTGGCTACATGTAGACCCAATGGGCGAGGCTATAATTACTAAGAATAGGTTGGAGGCTAGGCCTAGTTATTAATACCAGTTGAAGGTGAAGAGAAGGGCAGAGCAGTAAAAACGCTAATTGAACGGCACGGCTTAAGTGACGAATGGAGTTTGCATTATATCATCTGCGGGTAGTCTATCCTGCCCTCTTCCCTGGAACGGCAGCGCAGCTAAGGCTAAGACCAGCAACAGGGAATTGTCTTTCTACTACTATATTTTCTCAGCCACTACAACCCAAAGCCAAGCTAACTTGTTATTCCTTGCATAATTATATCTGTCGCTCCTTGCACTGTGATAGCGATTTTGCATCACGGCCAGGAAAAGAATTTCCGCTGCTGCCTGAGCTGATTGGATTTCTCTCCTTTCTAAATATATATATATATTTTACATTCCTGGCTTGAGACTTATTTCTATCTTATTTTCACCTAATAGTTGCGCTTCACCTATTCGCGCTGACGACAGTAAACTCCCAGGAGCATCTTGTAACTTGCTGTCCAAGATGCCGATGGCGAGCGTCATTCGCCGTCTTCGATTCCCGATTACGTCTTCATAGTTGGATTTCAACAACCCGAACTTCACCCCAATCTCGACACCACTCTGCGAAGCTTCCATCGATAAAGCCATTCGTTGGCATCTGAGCTTGAACTTGCTCTGTCGCACGTATTTTTTTGAAAGACCCCAAGAACTGGAGTCTTCAGTATATCCGCTACACTTGTTGAACCTCCCGTCCACCTCGCCGCAAAATGATCGTTGATTGGGTCGGGGCAGTCGGCCTGGCATTTCTGGCGACATCGGCTCGCGCAGTCCAGGTTGTCTTCGACGATTGCCTCAGTGGGAGTTATAAGTCATCCGGGAGCTTGATGTTCACACCTCTATATGTTGACGCCAAGTTTGACTCTGAAAACAGCGACCATGAGTTGACAATGACTATATGGGGCAATGTATCCGGCAAAGCTAGCGACAGCGATGTTCTGCCTGCTTGGGATAGTGGCCAGTGGTCTAACTCATCAAACACAGCCGGCAAGATCCTTGACAAAGCCGAAGCTGATCAATCTGGCATCACGAACCTCAAGACGTCTGTCGACGTGCTAACCTACAAGCCCTTTTCCAACCAATCGTCGTTTTGCGACCGCATAGAAAATGGCCACTGTCCATTGGGTCCTGTTTTTGAATACACGGAAAGGTATAATATCAATATGTCATCTGCTCTGTTGTAGGCGATTAGTTGTATGCTAACCTAAGAAAAAACTCTTTACATAGTGATCTTCCGGACGGCCTCCCATACTACTCCTTAAAGTGGCCCTTTAACTCATCATATGCCTTCACGACTTTTGCTACAACCTTCATGGTGATATACGGCGGCGACAATGCACAAGGCACCCAGATCCATTGTGTTTCGATCAATGCTACACCTGATTTGGGAAATATCGCCTGGGTCATCACGATAGTACCCTTGGTGATTCTACTTTTCGTAGCTATCACTAATGTATTCGCTGCCATGTTTTGTCCTTGGGGTACTACCGATATCTTCAAATGGTCATCGAATCATAGCAGAGAAATCACTGACTTGCTGCGTCTGGTGACTCCTGGCTTTACGGACTGTCTGCAGCATATCCAATTCATCTTCTTGACAAGCAGTCTATCGTTGGACTATCCAGGATTCTACCGCCCCGTAGCTAGTCGTACTGCATGGTCAAGCTTGCTGTTCAACACGTCGTTCGTCAGTGATGATCCTTCGTGGCAAAGCTTGGTGGATGGAATCTACGTCACCAACAGCACTAGTGGCCTCGGTGCCATGGGTCAGCTTGTTGGCTTGGCTACACGTGAGGATGCTTGGGCTTGCATGATGGTGTGGTTGACCGTGATTATCGCTTGTGCGCTCTTGATATTCCAGCTAGGTTTTCTATTGCGGCACATGTATCGCTTTATTGCCAATACCCCCAAGGAGGACCTCCGTAAGAAGAACTTGCCGTTCTCTCTCGGAAATATTGTCCGCATCATCTTTAATTTTTTCCTCCTTCCGATAGTATCGTTGTCTGTATTTCAGCTCACTATAGGTAGCGACTCGTCAACCTTTCTACTGGTGCTTGCCTCACTTACATTGGTGGCTCTTATTGCCACGACGTTGTGGTTTGGCCGGGTCATCTTACGCGCTGTACCGCGATCTGAACTATTCGATCATCTTCCCACCCTACTCTTATACGGCCCTCTTTACAATACTTACACCGATGACGCACCGCCATTTGCCTTCATCCCAATATTCCTGACGTTTTTGCGGGGAATAGCTATCGGTGGTGCCCAAAATTCCGGCATTGCGCAGATTGCTTTGTTATCAATTTCTGAAGCATTAATGCTTGCGGCTATCATAATTTACCAACCATTTGACCGGGAGACATCTATGAATATATATGTCGCTTGCTTTACCTTTATTCGCCTTATCACTGTCCTTCTTCTCGTTGCTTTTGCACCTACACTTGGAATTACAGAAGGCCCCAAAGGCTGGGTTGGATATGTCATTTTCCTAATCCATGCTTGCACTCTTGTATTCGGCTTCTTCTTAAACGCCTTACAGACCTTAATCGAAGTTACTGCCCGCATGCTTGGTGCAGGTGGTCACACTACTGGTGGTCTTTCCAAGATATTTGGACCCCGTCAACTGTCTCGCCGTATGCCCATGACCCATCGCAGTCACGGTGTGCGGTCAAAGCCTGGCCACCTCTCTCAAGTTGCTATACTGGATGCTGATGCTAGCAGACCTGGTTACTACATGCCTAGTGGACACGTTAGAAACGAGTCTGCCGGTTCTCTTCCCGGCTTGCGACATAATCGCTCATCATCGGGCTTTGACCACGCGGAGTTCGGTTTACCGATGGCGACGCGCAATTTTGATAGTGCTACTAGCTCTATCGGCCCAGCAACACCGAGAGAAGTCACGACCTTCTCATACATACACCCAAACCCTTCACGACCTGCCGCTGTTGCGGTTTCTGCTGCCGATCAGTATTATCGTCCTCCACGAAGGCGGGAAACGATGAATACTATGACACCTAGTGTTAGCGGCAGACGTGGCTCGATGGCCGAGTCAAGACGTATTAGTGTGGTAGCTCCTAATGATACTATTGATTTAGAGGCTGATCGATCGGCCACACCAGATCCATTTGCACTCAACATTACCCCTCGAGGAATCGACTACTCAACTCGTGAAGTTGATCTATACTATGGAGTAGCTCGTGGCCCAGCTCTAAATTCTGACCGCCCAGGACGACGTCTTGGTACTGGCCCAGCTGACCCCACAGGGCCAGTTGCTACAGCTGCTAGTTGGTTGCGTACCCTTATCAAAGGCAAGACTAAGGAGAAAGGCAAGGGTTTTGAAGTTGTTCGCAGCCATCGTATGCCACCAGAGATGCGTGCTGAATTAGAGCGCGAACCACCACCAGTTGGCGTGCCTGTAGCCACTGCGATGGCCCACAAACGTCCTATCGAGTCCGACGATGACGAACCTAAGCCCCAAGACTGGACCATAACCCCTGGGAGTCACATGGCTGGTAGTAGTGGACAGCCATCTCGGGTAGAATTGCTGAGCCTACGTAATGACGAAGAGGCTGGTATCGCCGAGGAGTCAACTCCTCTTGGAATAGGGACGGAATCACCATTACAACGCCGGATATCATCTGACAGTGCGTCCCGGAGCATCTCGCCACTTAGAGACGATGAGCACATAAGCCGCTCACGAAGTGTATCCATAGATAGCGACAATGGCGGAAACAGACAAAACCCTGGCATCCCCATGCGCTCACATCCCTACGCTGCGGCGGGCCAAACAGCGCCAATGCCCTTCCTGCGCACAACTTCAGAAACTTCGACAAATGTATCGCAAACCCGGCATGCGTCTCTGTCATCTACGGTAATGCTGGATGATATTGGCAGTAACCTCGGGTCGATGCGATCTACACACAAGACACATCGCTCGAAACCTAGCTTTGGCCAGGTTCATCAGTATAATGTCATTCTAGACGATGTACGCACAGGACCGGCGGCGAACCAATCGCGCAATTTTGACGCTGAGGCTCAAGAGGCTCAGGTCGAAACTGGAACCTTGAGTCGACCGCAGTCTGGCGCTTATTGGAGATAAAAAAAGACTTTCTTTATTGCGTTCCCCTCATTTCGTTGTGCCTCCATAGCCACCTCAGCTCTTCGTAATTTCTATGTTTCTCCCTATATCTAGATCCAACCTTTATCTGTTTCACCTACTACATCTCACATCTAGTCATTTCAGTCCACACGGACTATATAGCGTCCATATGATATTTTATCACATATTCATTTATTTTTATCAGTTTATTTTATTTTATTGGGTATTTTCGGTTTTCTATCTGCAAAAAAATTTATGTTCGGTATCATTTCTAATATATTCATTTTCTTTCATGTTTGGGTCTTAATCTCTTATTCCTTGCTATTTTTCCACATCCTCTTTCAAGTTGCTTGCTACTGGATATGATACGCGAAATTTTATTTGTAATCATATATCTTCTCTTTGTCCTTCAAAGTCGGAAACCTATAAGATTTGGCATTTTATTGCAAGTACAAAATGTATTTATCTAGCATAAGAACATCATTTGGTGTTTTATAGGACTGTATCAGACTGAATTAGAAGTAAGATTTATCTACCAAATGTTACGAAGACTAGATCCTGAAAGACAAAACGAAAACAAAAGCAAACAGCAGTATCATAGGCTGCCATACACTGGATATGTTACAAGACGCCAAGATTAGGATAAAGGCGAGACGAGAAAAAAAACCACTAGACTACATAGTACATCATACACTATAACCTCGAATGGGCTATATTAGTCGCTAGAACCCCGTATAAGGACATTCTCAATGAGAAAAAGAAGATATGCACATGTTTACTCGTTCGAAGGATACGTGACCGATGTGGTTGCCATGAACTCCTCCTTGATACTGCGCATACTAACAAATCTGCCTAGTAGAGTTTGGCTACCAGCTTTGTCGTTGGTGCCCGAGGCACGCGAGCCGCCAAAGGGCTGCTGACCGACAACGGCACCGGTAGACTTGCAGTTGATGTAGAAGTTACCGGCCGAGTCACGCAGCTTGTCCTCGGCGAAGCGGATAGCCTCACGATCGGCGGCAAATATAGAGCCGGTGAGGGCATATTCGCCAGTAGCGTTGACTAGCTTGCAAGCCTCCGCAAAGGCATCGGGCGCCGCATCATCATAGACATAGGTAGTTAGCACGGGGCCAAAAAGTTCGGTGCTTAGCAGCTTGTGCGAGGGGCTGGAAGCCTCGTAGATGGTGGGGGAAATGTAGAACCCTTTGGATTTGTTGTACGAGCCACCAGTCAATAGAGTCAACTCCGAGTCGGACTTGGCGGCATCAATAACACCAGCCAGTTTGTCAAAAGAGCCGGCGTGGATCACGGGTCCCATGAAGTTTGAAGCAGTACGAGGATCGCCCTGGGCGATGGCCTTGGTGTGCGAGATTAGTTTCTTGCGGAACACAGGCCAGATTGATTTGGGGACGTAGAGGCGTGAGGTGGCTGAACACTTTTGGCCCTGGTACTCGAAGGCACCACGGACGGTTTGTAGAACAGCATTGTCGATATCAGCGGAGGGGTGAATCAGGTGGAAGTTCTTGCCACCAGTCTCACCAACAACGCGGGGGTACGAGACATAACGACCCTCGGCAATACCCTGTCCAATCTCACCGTATAGCTTACGGAAGACGCTTGTGCTGCCGGTGAAGTGCAGCGCAGCGAACTGGCGGTGCTTCAGTACCGTCTGGGTAATTTCGACCGCGTTGCCAGGGACAAACTGGATGACGTTAGGAGGCAGACCAGCCTCTATGAGGATCTTGTACACAAGCCAATTGCTCAAAATAGCAGAGTCGGAGGGCTTCCAGATGACGACATTACCCATAAGGGCGGGGGCACCAGGCAAGTTTCCTGCGATGGCAGTAAAGTTAAAGGGCGTCACTGCGTATACGAAACCCTCAAGAGGGCGGTACTCGACACGGTTCCATACACCAGGCGAGTTGTGCTTAGGCTGTTGGGCGTATAGTTCAGTGGCATACTTGACATTGAAGCGGAAGAAATCGGCCAACTCAGCGGCAGCGTCTATCTCGGCCTGCCAAGCGTTCTTGCCCTGGCCAAGCATAACGGTAGCCATCAATTCGTAACGATACTTGGTGGAGATGAGGTCGGCAGCCTTGAGGAAAACGGCGGCGCGGTCAGCAAAGGGCAGGTTAGCCCAGGACTCGCGGGAAGCGAGGGCGGCGTCAATAGCCTTGGACACATCGGCAGAGGAGGCGACTGAGTACTCGGCGACAGTAGAGGCATGATCGGCGGGGTTGGCCTGCTTCTGGACAGAGCTGGTAGTTAGCTCCTGGCCACCGACAACAATGGGCACGCGCCGAGGCAGCTGTTGGCTAAGAGTCTCAACGGCAGCGTTCAAGCCGGCGCGCTGCGTAGAGCCTTTGGCATAGGTATGCTAAGTTGTGAGGAGTCTAGTTAGCTTCTATCTATACATCATACATACATAGGTTAATTGGGTAGCTTACGTTAGGCTCGTTGCTAGTGGTGGGAGTCTGAAAAGCAGCAAAAGTGGCGTAAGAAGCTCTAGAATGACAAGTAGCAGTGTAAGCGCGCATGCTGAGGCGAGAAGCCACCAGGGTAGCAGAGCGCGAGGTAAACGGCGCCATTGTAGAAGGAGGCGATGTAATGATGAAGATAAAAGCGAGCTTCAAGAAGGTTCAAGAAAGTAGAGACTTGAAAAAGATCAAAACACAAAAATTGAGTTGGATGAAGATGAAAAAAGTGAATGGAAAGAATCGGGAAGGCTTTAGTCGGGCTATTGAGACAAGAACATAGGAACCAAAGCATACATATTTTCCTGCAGCCAAATATGGATCAAGTTAATAGGCTTATATGATCTCTGAATAATGCGATTCCGGAGGTTCAGTGATGGGGTAAATCAGTCACTAAAGCGGAATTCAGATATGTATGTTAACAAAACAACGCCGCTTGATAGCCTGCCAGCCGTAGTTACGCCAGCTCTGCCTCATTTTTTGTGCGCTAAAAAGAAGACAGAACAAAGTGAAGCTGTGGTTGTTGTGCATCACGTCTCGCACGGTTTATCGCGGCCTAAGCAAGTCGATTTAACTAAGCTAAGGACCTTGTTAACTAGCGATATAAACTTGCTACTATGTACTATGATGACACTGTCCCCACCAAACAGTCTCCAATCTGGAATCCTAGTGCAAGCCGACGCCTGCCATTTAGTGGGAGTTTGACTGGTATTTTATGGCGCTCGGCTTTACCAGCAGGCACAGAAACAAGGTTAAATTTTTATGGTCAATACAGTCCTGTCCGTCCTCTACTGGAATCTAGCACATCACGGCATATCGCGGCCTTGTGTACGGTGGCATCATAGGCCCCACTCAGGACTGCCTGTTATCTTATCGCGCTCACGTGCCATGAACTATATCAGAGGCCTCAAAAGTAGATGAATAAAGATTGTAGCCAAAAAAATAACGATATTTACACAAGATCTCCGATCCGCCGTGTAAATCCCAAGGTATCATCAGAACCAAGAACTACCATACATCCTATATAGTAGACAGAAAAGGAAACATATTTGAACCGTGTATATCCTATGGAGGGCTATTCCAACCAAAGAAAAAAAAATATTCTATCAAATCAAAGCCGGCCGTCGCCTGGTAGAAAAAAAAAGATCCTTCCTTTGCGTGCCGGAGTATCCTGCCAGGTATCCACTTTTTTGGACTAGATCACATGACAAGGCCGTGATATCGGTCCGCTCTGCGCTGCCCGCCGCAGAGGACAACAGCTGCACCGCCCCAGACTCATGCAACTATTTTCCATCACTTGTATCACTTGTGTGTCTACCATGGAGATGGCCATGAGAATGTAGTGGTTCTGATGATGGGAACGCTTCTTCGAACGCATTTGACACGTCGCCTGCGTACTCTAGCAGCGGGATAGTGACGCCGTATGCGCACGTGTGGCCCTGCTTGTCGCTTTGCTCCATCTCGACACGAATCATAACGTCCAGGCCGCCATCATAGCCGTTGCCATGCGTCGTCCCATCGGCTGCCTTATGCCGCGTACCGGCTGCAAGCTCATCGGCACACATGGGCCCGTGGCCATCAGCACCTTCAAACTGTGTGCCCTCGGAGCTTCCCGGCGTGCTAGCGGCATATTGATGACCTTCGATAGAGCCGTTACGGTACGGCGAGTTCTCGGTTATGATACAGAAGTTACGGCTGGGCATCGTGCAGTGGTTGCTCTTGGATGTGCGCGCCGTCGATCCGGGTTCCTTATCGAATAGATCTAGCATAGTTTCGTCCGTCTGCGTGTTGAGATGGTGGATTTTGTTACGCTTTGCTAGCAAATTGGCGACGGCCTGTGGCGGGGGTTTATTCACAATGGCAGACGACACAATGTTCTGCATGAAGCGGTGATCACGCTCAACTGGAATCTGCAGACTGGGGTTTGAATAGAAGCGGCCCATTGCTGCAAGATGCACGTCGCCACCAAGTAATGTGACCCGGACAGAAAATTCTGCAGAAATGGCTTGTAGGCGCTCTATCATGGCGCGGCGCTCTAGCTTGTGGGTTTTGGCGGTATAGTGGTCGTCGAGATCATCGAGAAGATCGATGTTGCCGTCGAACTGGTTGAATACACTGCCGCCAACACCAAAACGGCGGTTCAGGAGCTTGACTGGCGCAATTACGGGGCTGCGGAAAATGTTTTCCAGCCATGTCAAGCGGGGATAGGCTACTGGAATTCCGAGGAGGAAGAGTAGGTGCTTGATTGGCACACCGTTTGACCGGGCTTGGCTGAGTTGCTGCCTCAAGTTGCTGAACAGCAGATCATAGCTCTCGGGGTAGTTGACTTGATGCCTCGTCCGCTATATTGCAGGATTCAGTCAGTATCATGTTCTACAAGCAGTCATTGACATACACTTTTAACTAACCTCTGTGCGGGCATCTAGGCCCATAATAGCCATTCTAGGGCCTAGCAGCGTGTAGATGTGGTATCCGAATTCAGTAATATACGGCTAGATTGTTTGTCAATGTTTGTCGTTTCGTCTCACTAACAACTATCATGCTAAACTCACGCCTATCTTTGCGCCCTGGATATATATCTTTGGCAGCTCAACTTGGGGTGCCACATAAGCGCCATTTACTTGGAGCTCGGGATTGCTTTTCTCGGTGCTATATGAATGACGAGGTGGAGGCAGATGATGCTGGAACAACAAGTAGTACTTGTACGCACAGCCACCAATGCCACGGAACATGTCACAGCGCATAAAACTGTCAACATATGAGCCATAACCGTCGATGATGTCGTGGTCGTCCCATATGCTCAGCTGTGGAATTCGGCTGTTAGCCAATGCAAATTCCGATTTTGTGTACCATTTGACGTAGTTCTCTAGGTAGTAGTTGTCGCAGTTGAAGCGGAACTTTTCTGAGAAGTCATGCTCGCGCCGTTTACGAGGGCTTGATATATTAGTCCAGTCTCGAAGTGGTCCGTCTACACGAATACTATCGTTGTAGATTTGATCACCACCTCCGACCCTGATACGTCATTGTGCGCTTAGTCAGCAGGGTGATATTCGAAAAAAAAAAAGAGTAACATACGTCTCGGCTCGGTACTTACATGACATGTATTGGTGCCTCTTGGTGCCTACGCTCGACGTCGTTCCACAGTGCAATGCCACTCCAGGCTTCTTCGTCGGTGCCGATGCTGAAGCCGTTACATGAGTAGAACATAGTTCTCATGCACTCTGATGCCGCGGGCACGAAGAAACAGCGCGGAGACAACGAGCTTTCGCCTACAGCATGTACGCCAGGTATCGCATATTTCCATTCAACTTCATAGTCGAGAAGCGGTACTGCAATGCTGAACTGCCAGAACGTGGCTCGCCAGTCCGAGTATAGGCAGACACCAGCAAACTCCATGCCCTGGGAGATGACATCAGTCGAGTCACCAGCGCCGCTTAGCACCAGTCGTGGGGCATTTCTAGGGTTAGGGCCGCCGCCGCAAGTGACAATCAACACACTGCCCAGCCAGCGGCCATGCTCCATGCCGCGGTAGTTTAGCAGTGGCCCGCACCAGACCTCTGTAGGGTCTTTGGGTATATCCGGCGACATTACAGTGGGTATTTCGATTGGTCTGTGACTGTTTGTTGTGCTAGCGCGCGCGCGCCTTTTAGTGCTATTCGTTGCAGTGTTGGTTGTGCCAGTGCCAGTGCCAGCAACTACGGTTTCTGAGCCTGATGTTGGCTCGACGCGGCTCGAGTTTAGAAAGGCGGCAAGGTCATTGGTGCTTCGTGGGGCAGAGAGTTCGCGCGGGACGGCGTGGCGCACAAACGAGCTAGATTCTTGGTGGCGCCAGCGCGTAGCAGATGTGTGGGGGCCGTTGTTAGTGTAGTGGCTGTTGTGCGAAAAGACGCCGAGATGGTGATCAGGGTGGTGCTCATTTTGCAGGGAAAGTTCATCATCGCTGCTGTCGGCCGGGGCGCCAGATGTGGCCGGTCTTGGTTGTTGCGAGGCCATTACTTGAGAAGTCTAGATGTTGTTTGCGCTTGTTCTGGTAGACAAAGGTTTCAAGCAAAGCTTAAGTAAGCACTTGTCCGGATATGTCGAGATACTCTTTTCTCCTTCTAAGCCAAGAGAAGAGAATACGTTCGTGTGTCCGCCGCGCTCCAACTTCTTGTTTATATAATTCCTGTCTAAGCACGCCAATCTGTCTCCTCATGCCCGCAGTTCTGGCCAATTAATAGAATGATGGTCAAGGAATGCGCAATCTAATGTCTTTGTCAACGGGATCGTTGTTGCTTGAACAACTAATCAGTTGAAAACACAAGGCGAACACAGAGTATAGAGAAAATAATGTGAGTACCTAACAAGAAAAAGTATCCCTCTCAAGACACAATCACTTGCCCTTGGAATTTGTCTTCAATAAGGAAAAAGATGCTCTAGCTTCAAGGACTTTCTTATATGCCAAAAAGATAAGAAAAGGAAGAGAAAAAAGGATACTACACTAGATTTATCAATACGAAAAGATAAAAAAAAGAAGCTTGGACTTTCCAAAGAAAGCCTTGAGAACAAACTGCACAGACGATGAGCAACAGCGGGTTATTCATGATGCAGACATTTCGGAGCAGGCAGCAGCACATCAAGATAGCTTAGCGCTTGAATAAGTACAAGTACTTAGCAAGTGGCACTAATACGCCTAGCGCACGGTATGACTGTGAGTACATCTTCTCATGATAGCCGTGCGAATTGTGTAGCTTAACACACTTAAGTAAGTATCCTTTACAATGGCGTCACAAAGCTCCAGCTAGCAGAAACTTGACGCCAACTCCTTCGCGCATTTCTTTCGAAAAGCTACCATTTCCTAATGCAAGCTACTCGGTTCAAAGCAAGGTTCCTGTCTAGGTTAGAATCCAATCTAGAGCTGAAAGGATGCGAAGCCACTATACCATATTTTCTCCCGACTGATGCAATGATGCACTCACTCCTCCTCTGCTTATGTTCAAACTATGTTTCGGTGTTTCGTTTCATCTCATCCCACAGTCGTCGGCTAAGGAGAAAAGAAAAACCTACAAAAGTTAATCTCTTTTCCTCATAGAAACGACTAGGACTACAGTGTCCTGACACATGAATAATGTAAGCTCGTGAGGCCTGTTCTCATGCGGACCGTTGGAACTTTTCCTGCAGGGTAAGGCTTAGTTGGTTTAGGCATAGTAGGCTGGTTGGCAGGATTGCGATGTCAAAGGGAAGGGAACAGGCCAAAACCGATAACAAGGTGTTGGATATTTGCAACTGTGTCTGAGAGCCTAAGCACGTTGCTTAACCGACATGTGAAGCAGAGTAGAAAAGAGCAATATCTGAGCCATACAAGAAGCAAATGAGCAACTTATTGCGTTACATATAGCTACATAATGTATGCCTTTATCAGTCATCCTTGTATTGCACCCCACGATCACTTCAGCTGAGTTTGGTGGTTTCTGTTGTCGTACTGCGCATGCTTCGGTTAAGGATACATAGACGCATACATGATACGTCACATATTATGCAAATCCCACTAGTCTATTAAGCCTTTGCCGTTCGCAGTTATATAGTAACTAGCACCACGATTACTCATCTACGTAATAAAAAAAAATCGAGAATACTAGCGGCCTCCAACCTCAAGCAGCACTCATGTCGCTGATCATGTCGCTTATCTTATCAGCTCCAAATCATATTGTCAAGCTTTACAGGGTAAATGTCCATCGGACAGATATTGGTTTATCCTAACACTTAAAATATGAAAAGTGGTATATTACTTGTCACTATCTAGAGATGTAGTTATTGGAATCAATGCGCCTGTCATCTCAACAAGATATTTGCTGGTCTTACGTATTTATCATCTGCCGTTGCTTCAACCACGACGATGCTGAACTGCTTTGTCCCCTTTTCTCTTTGAAGGAAGCCCCGGGCACATTTGGACATGCGAGGGAGATCCAACCGAATTCTACCACAGTTCTTCTCCAATAATGCCACCTCTGCAAGAGGTATCAAGTGGTTAGTAGAGAAGTTGACAGCAGGTAACTCTATTCTCTTAGATCACACAGTCAACGCCTTACGCCTGACAACGCCCTAGGGCACAATATTTATAGATGAGGGTAAAGTGTGCTCTCATGTGAAAGAGCACGAGTTTGTTAACGAAGGATAAGCTATATATATTTATATAATGTTATAAGGCGGAGGTTTGCTGAATCTGTTTTTCACTACTCAGGGAATTCGGACTAGTCGCTGGATAACCCTCTTTAATACGGCACGAATATCATGCGGGCGGTGAGAGGGAAGACTGGCAGAATATTCTCTAAATTCCTTGTACCAGCAAAACACAACCTTTTATATCCGTCTATTTACGGCAAGAATGGACAATCTACACGACAAACCAACGGTAATGAACGTTATACAAAATATCTCCCGTCTCCTTAAAACTGAGTGACTAGAAATATATGTTGTGGTATTTTGGTTATATCTACCAACAGAGAATGCTCCTATCAGTGAGAGGATCATTGGTTGGCGGGTAATAGTTATGTTATTCTGGTAGTTTCATTATAAAGAGTCTAGCCCTTTGTATGATATGTGACTACGATGTTCCGAGACAAGGCGAACAACCGAGAGCTTAAGATGCACCAAGCCGTCATTGGTGTCATTGTGGTAACATAACTGTGAGGATGGCCAGCTATAAGTATAGCGGCAGACCTGCCTCGCATATATTATATCGCCCTTCTATCGTCTTATATCTTTCAATCGAATTGTTCCAGAGCAGTACTCAGCATGCCTCTTATACCTGCCTCTGTAGTCCTGGGTGCAAACCTATTGGTTTTTGCTTACGCTGCTAGCCCGCTGAGCAATGCAGACTATGGCTTTGCTAAGTCGTGTCTGTGGCAGGACGTGCAGCTTCGAAATGGAGATGAGATCGGCACATTTTGTAGCAACAACAACCCGGCTTACTATGACTACAATTACAGTCGGTAAATGATTTTTTGCTCAACTGGGCTGAACTCTAACGTGTATATGTACTAACAACTAAGTAGACTCCGACTGCAGAATTGTTACGCTAATGAACAAGGTCGTATTGTGCCGACAGACCAGTAAGTCATTTGTTTATCTGATGTGAAGCTACTATACTGTATAGAATGCCTCGTTGACAGAAAAAAAATAGAGGCATGTTCGCCAACTCTTGTTATGATTGCAAGTTAGAGAGCGATACACTACACGAGACTGTTATCCTGACCTGTACTTGTGTTTCTTCTGAAGGAGATCGATACCGCACATCTACTGATTTGAGTAAGACATTTCCAAACTGACGAGTTTGTCCATATTTTCTATGAAGCTCACAACTAGACATTACAATAGATGAACTTGTTTATAACGACAACGGCCGCTTATCATGCTATGATACTCGTGGAACATCTGAAAGAGACTCGCCATCGTCGGAATAAGACAGGAGAGGGTAAATGTTGTGATAACTGAAGAACTCGTGCCAAAAGAGCCATGCTGATGATAATAGTTCGTCTACTAGACTACCGCTGCGCCGTTCAAGGTCCGTATAGAAGGCATTCAAGCTGGACAATGCTATCAGAATTAGTTCCACAATTTATGTCTAGTCTATACACAGAAGGAGAGAATACAACAGCGAACACCAACTTTCCATGACTATATTATACTATAAATATACGATTGATGTCTAGACTCTGAGTATAATCATCAACATCATCTATCAACAGCAGTGTTTGATATCATTGTATCTAATTATCGTTTTAGACGGAAAGGATGGAAAAGCACAATGCATGTATGTAGTATTAACTCTAGTTATCAAACCCTATTAAACATGAGGCTCTATATAGGTAGGTGGCTTTATTCAGTTCTTGGCTTGCTTTTTCCATAAATACGGTTCTATTGGATCATTATATCAGATACTTGAACTCCAAGCAGCAATATATCTAGCTATGTTTTATATATTTGCAATAATATATATATTAATAAACCCTCTACTAAGTGATAAGCCAATTATTTCTAGGGTTTGAGGATTGAATCCTTTCAGCTTTGAAAACACTAAATAAGACAAGAACAAGACAAGAACATGACAAGAACAACAAGGCTACAGAGAGTTACCACATAAGATATATATCATTATCATATTTTTTTCTGTTCGTGCTCTGCTTCACCCTCTTAACTTTTCATCAGGCGTGAACCCCTCAACGAAGTTATCATGGAACCTCTACGCGACTCTAGTGTCTCTGGATAAGCGCATACGCTATCTTGATGAGCATCCAGGTGAAGAAATCCACACTCTCATATACTTCGCCGTGGCTACATGCTCCATCATCACGACTATCCATTGCTAAAGGATAATTTCATTCATATTCTTCCTCTTTTCATTAATGGTACGCCGCTTTGCCCTATCAGGACACGCAATCTCCACATGGAAACTGCTGCAGAAAACCGCCGCATAGGCATAGCGCCGTATCTTGAAATTACCCAGTAACGTTCGTCGAAAGAACGACTCACCTACGACGGTCGATAATATCCAGCAGATTCGCAAGAATTTTGACACCTTTTCCGTGTCATCATTGATCGACTTTAATTGGCCTAATATTGTAGCTGCTAGCTCTTCTGTAGTTAATTGTCTTCTTACTGCCCCCCTAGAGCTCCAAGGTTCAAAAAGGAGCTTCAGGGAGTATCACCATAAGCAGTTCTGCCCCACGTCTGATATTGATCTGTATCTATACGACCTGAATGGAGATGAGGTTGTTTTTAAAAATATAAGAAATTGAGCGTTTCATTCGTGATGTCACAGTTATACGCACAAAATAATATGCTATCAAGATTGTTTCGCAATATCCAGTCCGCCATACTTAGGTAAGACTCCTATAGCACTGCTTTGATGTATCTCGGCTTGTCCCTAACTTGTGCTAAGATCGTCTCATATGTTTATTAATCTCTAACTGAGATTCTCTCTAGCTTCAATGTCAATGTCTCCTGTGCCTGCTATGATAGCAAACAAGTCTACGTTACTCCATGATTATTAGGAACCTATATGACCCAAATCAACCATAATGACTTGAACCTTCGAATTGCTTCTTATGAAACCCGCCTGTTTGAGTACGCCCAGTACAACTCTGAGATCTATTGGCCATATCTTGACCGTAGCAAGGTAAGCCCGATGATCTTTAACAGAAGCCTTCATGGCATAGAAGGGCTGGCTCGTTTGCTTTTTCCCAAGCATTGGTCGAAGTCGTCGCCAGCAGCAGTAATACTTTGACAGACCACCTTCTTGTTTTTCTTCACCTTCCTGCTTGTTCTTTTCCTCTTGCGCATACGGATGACCATGCTTGCCTGGGTTTTTTCCCCATTCTTGAATGGGGTTTGTTCCCTAGGTGCCTCTCTTGTGAGGACAGAATTGTGGTAATGAGTTGACGATGCTGCTGTTGGCGTTTTGTTTTGTTCGAAGGTTATCATGTCTCCCTCACCATCAGGTGATTTCCTATCTTATTTTAGAACAGGAAAGAGGCCGTATACAGACGGAGAAACCTTGATTACTAACCAATTCTAACATAGTCAACGGCCGTCAAATGCGGAGATGAATTTGATGAAGTACAATATATGTCGAATTACTATACATTCAAAGTCCCCTATGCCCCCTATGAGCCTAGGTACGTACTGATTGATATATACTACGCCTTAGGTAACGTATAAACTGACTGAACCCTCAAAGATACAACGCTCAGAAAATATAGAGGCTTTGTTACGCTGACGATATGTTTCTTAATGCAAAATAACCCCTGTATAGAGAATATATCTCCGCTTCGCATCGACATCCTGCTGTCTTTGGCCGAATGGAAGATGTGATCCACGGCTGCTGTGATCATTGTCCTTAAAACGGTGAGGTCGAGAGTGTCAATGGCCACCAGTCAGTCTATGTACGTCTATGGATCCTTGAAATTTATGACCGCTGACACTGAGGGCCTGCATATTGGGTCATTTAATCCTCTGACTACAAATACTGATGATTGGACTCTCCTAGCATATGTCCCAGATATTGTCAAGTTTGATCGCTACAATGTCAACCAAGATCGTCGAAGTGCCTATCTGACTTCAGTGCTAATATCAACCAAAGCGACTCTATTGGACGCCAACCACTGCACATTACCATAATGAGCTCATTTGTCACGATAATAGAAGCATTGTCAGGAGCCGGAGCATGTATTACTGCATGCCTTGGTCATCACCGGACACCACTCAATTCGGTTGTCAAGAGAGGGCAACTCGCTATAATTCAAATTATACTTGACAAGAGTCTTGATAACGAGTTATAAAACAGAGAAAGACTAAACGTCGCAGAATCAACTCTGATACACATGACTTAATCAAAAGTTAGTGGGGGAGGGATATAGTGTATCGAAAGGCATCTGCTACTAGCCATTTTCGAAAACGCGTAGATGGTGATAGAAAATTTAGAATAAAACTATCGGTTGATGGATCTGTCTCTTGTTCTTCTCCAGGTAAATTGAAACTCTGATTTCAGTACAGCCGTTGATAGACTGTCATATTCCTTGCTTCCCATGGGATACAGCTATCTTCAATCGCAATGAAGACGATATAAGAATCATTTGCGAGGTGAGTTACTGTCCGGCATGGGAGAGATGTATCTCTCTACAATATGCTAACTCGTATCGTAGCCCGAGCTGAACGTCCCTGTACTAGACAGGTTCTACCCTGACGATACATATGGCAGGTTATTGCCGCTCCTACTGGCACTCAATCTCCCTCTAGAGAAAAAGCTAAATCTATGATTGAGCTACTACTTAATCTAGGTATCATGTCATCTGAGGATGATACATATGGAGCCATTGTTCTGCAGCACTACATCATGAAAGCACCAATTATAATTCTCTAGTTTCTGCTCAAAACAGATGTAGTCGGTGTTAGTTTTACCATAAGCCAGGTTGCCTTCAGAAGTACGAGCCAATGGAACCCGCAGACAGTCGCCGCTCTGTCATTTACCGTGCTCATGAACGATTCAAAGCATTGATATTGCTCTTAGTATCTCTATACTCAACTATCAGAACTATTTAGCCGAACCATCATTCTTGGCTCTTACTCAGGGCATTGATACGAGACTTGCGACTGATAACTTGACTGATGGTGCGCCTGTCAACGACTTCACATCGAGGTTATATAATCTAGACGGATCCTTAGATGGTACACATGACAAGTTAGTTCTTGGCCTTGTTCGTGAGTACATCATGCAGATCAAAGCCTCGGAAAGCAAGCTAAGATCGGTTGAGCTAAGAGAACTGTTGTTTAAACATTTAAATACATTCGGTTGAATCCCGAGATGGAGCAACCGTAGGTACGTTTATCTGCTGGTCTCTCTTGATGCTAGCCATTGAAGAAGATGACTTAGATACTGTAGAGTCGGAGTTCCGGATTGAGGGGGCATCGATGTTTTAAGTTGTGCTCGATTGGAGGCCTGCTTGAAATTGTAAGATAAAAAATCTACCACTATACTCTCAAAGTCTTCAGGATAACACTAACATCGTCATAGATTTGAAGCTGGAAGCTGCATGGGATGGCGATCGTCAGTACACTAAGCTTCAATAGGGTAAAAACCTCCAGCATGAGCCTCTTGCTATCGCAGTTCAAGACGGTACCCGAAATACACCTTTTGGTTTAGCCTTCATGCGTAGCTGCTAGTAAGATCGCACGCCTCCAGTTCAAGTCATTCCTGTCTACGCTTCATCATTATGACTCCCTTCATTCTAATTCTATACACAAAAGAGCTTCACGGCGTCCCGATGGCGACGAGGGTTGACCAAGACGTCACTCTCAGTACTTGCGACAATGTGCTCAATACACCTGCAAGTCAAAAGGCGAATGATGGTGTCCAAGGCTGCTGCGAGGCTGTGAACCCCCCCCCCCCCGTCATTATCAATGCAACAATGATATCCAAACACGCTTTCTCTGCGGTTAAAATGCTGTGCGAATCGTGGCATTCGCTAATGCTATGTGAAGATTCAAACGGTGTGACGCTGATAGAGTTTGCTGCTCTTTTGCTAAGGAAAGAGATTATCGATCTGGAGCCAGATTTCCGTAATATCTTGAAATAGCGCTCATTTAGATGTGGCGGCCAAAGTTTCGGAAGAACTAAATGGGAGGATATTTAGCTTCTCCATTACACTGAGGCTGCAGAGAAAGAAGCTGATATGTGGCGGAAATGTCATTTTGTATACTCTCAGTGATGTGGATGTCGTGTGATCGTCATTACAAGTCCCATAATCGATTCGTCAGTGAGAAGTGCATCGGAAACTTGTCAGTGCCAATGAAGTTCGTAAACTCATAAGATAGCTTCCTTACGTCTAGACAATATGCTTCAAGCTTACTACCACACAGTAGACTTGACGAAAATCACTAACCAACATCAGCCAAAGCACTCTGTGGTGGGACATGACCTACTGGACGGAAGGGGACGGACATTAGGCAAAGAAGACGGCACTGCTATAGACATGGGGGTCGATGTCATGACCAGTCTCAGCTGGCAGCTGCTCCAAGATAAGAAGGGACTACAGGAGACCGAACAGCCAATGAGTGACGAAGAGCCCGATCATGACTTGTGGTTGGAATGGTTGTTGAATATCAGCTAGATCCGTTATCTCAATTACGCCATGCCCTGGACAGGTATCAATGCTTACTTACTGTCTCCATGTGACCAGGGAGTAACAGAAAGACTGATACAATGTAGGTACGTTTATCAGTTGACCGACATATTCACCATAGCCAGCAATCACACGTCATATGTACTTGTCGATAGTAGTGACTATGACTGCAACGCTGACATGACAGGAAGCCAAGGGTCATGTTCATATACTCCTTTCCCCTCCTCCCTCCCTTAAACGTGCAATATCTGGGTTCCTAGCAAAGGGCTCAGATGACATGGTCAGACTGTAAGCAAAGAAGCGAGCAACACGAAGAAAGAACCGAAAATCAACAATCGCCTTATTGAGATGTTGAGTCAGTAGAAAGTTTCGAAAGTATGAAGGAACCAGGAAGTGACTGATATCTGTTCGGTTGTATGGCTTATTTTTACGAGGCCTAGTGAGCTCACGTTCCCTAAGCTATGGCAAGAAAGGCGCACAAACAGAGCCAGAATCATGTCTTTACTACTGAATAACACAGCCTGGACTAAAACGTGAAATGGTACACTTTGTTTCTTTTTATTCTCTTCCCTTCCACGTTACCATGTCCGCCTCTTCTTCTTTCTAACTAGCACAATAGACATAGAGACTTAGCAAGCATTGCAGATTCGGTATGTTCTGCGACTATGTTAAGATAAGCCATGGAACTGGGTGGGCATTGATTGGCCTGGGAATAAGCAACTTACGGATATTAGTAGTCGGATCTTCTTAAGACAAGTGAAAAATGACGGGATGTCTATGACGCTTGAGAATTGATGGGTCCTATGTAAGTCTATCAATGTCAGTTTTATTCTTGGACCAGCCAACAAAATAATTACGACATTGCCACTTTATAACAAAGTCTCGATCTAGAAATACTAATTAACTCGGGAATCTTCTCCAATAAAAAAGGAAAATAACATTCCTTCTCCCTTTTAGTTATTTTTGTTGTATTGTTATTTCAGATTTGATTCACTTGCCAGGCTTCTTTGCTTATCATGTTACGCACAGACAAAACACCAACGTTTGGCTGACTAACTACTTTCTGCTGACAGCTTGAACTGGATAGAAAGAAGAAAGAAAGTCTTGGAAAAGTGGCAGTGACATAGAGGAGAATTTCAATTTCTAAGAAGTAATAGTAGCTAGAATCAGAGAGGGTTATCAAGTATATTATATCGATCCGTAAATGCGTAAAAGCATTAGATTGCTACTCTATACTTGAACTACTTATAAAAGAAAGTATAGTATACTTACAAGACTTCTAATATGTTTTATTGTCGAATTTTCTGGTATACAAGTTAGGGTAACTAGTTGGTAGCTCGTTATATAAGCCGGATACCCGAACGAGGTCTATATTCCCCAGAAAACCGTCTGCCTGTAATGATTCAAGTTCTGCTCCTCCCGTCCCCCTCCTCCATCAGATATGAATACGAAAATATGCAACTCAGGCTATAATTCGTGGGTTCATTTGACCGCCGACTACAAATTCAGCTCGTGTTAGATAGGATCATTTTATCTTCACAGAAAATATACGGGGTTGCCAGGAAAAAAACCTATGACAGGATACCTTGATATCTATCACTGAACTATATAGGCGGTACAGTACATTCCTAGTCGAATAGTAGGCTTGTAGTCGATTATTGATGCAGACTTTGCTGGACTAAGCCGACTAGGTCGCTTTATTTTCAGTTTTGTTTTTTGGCATGTCTTTGTTTCTCATTATTTGTGGTTCATAGCTCCCTCAGAACAGCATAAGTGACCCAAAGACCCAGATCCATGTAAGCTCATAAATCAGCCCATTGATTTAGGTCTGGACGCACCCAAACTGAGTCAGTAGGAAGCGAAGCTTGGCAGTCTATTGTTATGGTTTAGCTGCTTGTGCACGTACCCCCCCCCTCCCCGCGCCTTCGCTCCCCTCCCGTTAGTAGCAGTAGTAGTAGTAATAGTAGTAGCAAACTTCTAAAGCTATAGTAGCAGCACGACTCTACCGAACATTTACTCCTAGCTCGATATACGTTATAGGCTTGCCGCTGATATGCTTCTAGTATGTAGTTATCATGCCAGACCTTACAATGTCATTTCCAGCCGCCTACAAAGCGACTGGAATCCATATACGGTCACTTCAGGAATATATAGCACATGTCGTTCCATGGGGTTGCAATGTGTCTTGCTTTCTATTGCGACGCAAACTAGTACTACTACTGTCACTACTAACTGCACGGCTGTGTTACTACTAGCACTAGCTAACAGTCAGCTACGTCTCCGCGTCCTGTCTTCTCCTATTATTCATTATATTGCCACTTGCACGTCTTGCGCTGCTAGCTGAAATCATTTCCTACGAAAAATAGAAACAGCCAAGAGAATGAAGTGTCATATTGGATCAGTAGATGGTGCCCTCAAAGTGGCTATTTGTTACATTTTTAGCTGCATCGTACGTAAAGTTTTTAATATTACCAATAGACATGACCCCCTCCACTGATTGAATTTGTGTGAGGGGGTTCCATTGCCATAGAAAAATAATGGCAATAAATGTGGCGCTGCCACATCAAAAGAAATCTAAGGGATACTAGTGGTGCTATCTCGAGTATCAAAACCAGGGCCTGTGCCAAAGCTCCTTTCGTTTTCTTACCAAGAGAATTTGTCATATACATATTGAGAGGCGAAAGAAGTGGTGTATTCAAAGTATGTAAGTGTACTAGCAATACTTACAGTAATTACGTATTTATCACTGTTATTTTTTTATTTCAACGAACTGCCATACTGTCAGGGTCGGTGCGTTGTCTGGAGTATCATTATCCTCCCTCCAGCAGTCCAAAACTCCTACTTATTCATAGGTTTCTAACTCACATTGCGCAATATACCAACGTAACCAAATGTATAACTAATGGTCTCAATATAAGGCAAACGTTTTGACGGTAGGAAACACATGCGCTTCCCGAGAAAATCAGTCCATATCGTATGATCAAGTGTAACCTGTAAGCAGGTTGCTTTTATATGCTGTGTGCTATAAGCTACACAAGAGCTGCAGGCATAGCAGGCTGAATAATTGCTATTATATCCCCACACAAGAACATTTGTGATGTGCCCATTCTTGCCGACTGGGTTGACCTCTTTACACGACATACATGTCACGGGTTATCTATGGGCCAATAGGGCGAACAATAGCAAAGCAAGTCTAGGTCAAGCTCAGCATACTTTTTTGTGCTATATTATAAAAGTGGCCATATGTTGACATTCCGGTGTTCCGGTGAGGAAGGGGGGGCTGATACTAATAATGTGTGTTACATAGAGTCATTGTTACGAAAGGTTGACTGTTTACTCCAGCACCCAGTATTATTGTACCGTGTTATATAGGGTTACATAGCGTACTAGGGTTCCCATTAACAACCCTTCGAATTTGCCACCTGCCGTTTGTTACCTTTTGTTCTGACTCTGACAGTCATCCGATAATGGTCGAGTCCAAGGGCGACTGCCAACAGTCAGCAACGAACGTCAATGTAGACTTGTGATATCAAGCAACCCCTTGTCTTGTTAGAATGGAGCCATGACCACTGGAACTGCTCTCGCTTAGTCAAGTTTTCTGCTCTCATTTGCTTCAGCAACTACATAGATAGGACTAGTCACCCTCATTTTTTATTTTGGGAGTATGCAATTGAGATGTTTGATGAGAGGCCCCAGCTATGACATATTCATTTCTAGAAAGAAAAGAAGGAAGTTTCTCTACAGGTCCTCATACATGACGATAAATTCTCGAAAAGCCGCGCGGGACTTGCCGCTCAGTAATTATGATGTTGTGTAGGTTGTATATAGGTACAAAATTAGTAGCGCGCTTGTCAATGATAAGCCTATTAATTGCAGAATATGCTAAGCAACTGCAGGATCCCTCATTTTAGAGGCGTGAGGAAAAATAAGAAAAAAGTATTATAAGAATTTGATGCTCCCTCAGTCTGCAAGTTTCCTTCCTTCGTTCGCACATTCTTTAGTTGACGAGTCCGAGAGTCAGATGTCCCTGCACGTCTAAGAGTTTGCTAATGGGTAACTTAGCCAATCCTAGTACTACTGCGACTAAATAAGCTGGCATGTCTTTGTTTTGTCTTTTTATAATTCAAATCATAGAATCAGGTTACGCATTGCTATTATTTACCGAACTTACGAACTGTAAAGTTTTCTTTTTTAATAAACCTCTTTCTTTTTGTGCGCCCGTCTTTAAAGTTGAGTTCAAGTAAAAATATATCATATTCCTGTTTTTGCTTGCTCGGTCTATCTTATCTACATAGTAGAACGACGTAACAATTTATCGACAACCTACTACTGCCATAGTCCCAGATACATCTGCCTCTCCGTATAAGCATACCATTTTATTATCACGCCTCAAATGATGAAAAATTATAAGATGAACGGTTTAGCTGGCAATTTTTGGCATTCCAGGGGGGTTAGTTCTCAAAAGTGAATGATAGCTTATTTATCTCAATTACTCACCAATTATCTGATAGTGTGTAGTTCCTATAAAAATAAATAAGATTAATACTAGTGGAAAAATATTTAATAAGAACGAACCTCGCCACAGGACTGTTCGTTCCCGTCTTTCGCTTTAGATCTTTCTTATTTGAAAGTCTGCGATATTTTTTTGGCTCTGGAAATTATAATCCAAAAGTAGATAAGAAGAAAGTTGTTTACAAGACAACTTGGAAAGCAGATCTAATATTCTTAACATTACATCTTTCTCTTCTCTGCACATCTATTGATCAGTATTTATAGTAAACTAAACATGGAAGTCTCTTTATACTGATATGCTTTGTTGGATGGGATGCCATTACTAAGAACCACTCGGATACTTTTGAAGTCCGCTGCAGGAAACAGTGCTATAATACTACAAAAATGTAATATACAATGAACGCTGTAGTCTAAGCGCCAACAACTGACATATATATATTTCCCACTAACGCGCATATTTTCTTTTTGCAGTGACAAATACACATTCCTTGAGATTGACCACTTGTCTTCTTTCGTCTTTTATGACATCTCTTGTCAACAATTTCAAGCTAGTAGATGTTACTTTACCAACTCGTTCAAGTTGATAAAAGAAAGAATAATCACCAATTAGCCTCGCCTTAAATTGACGACGTAGTAAGACCCTGCCGGTAGATAGACTTACCATGATCGACAACAACTGCGGGTTAGTTTCTGTATAGGGCCTCCTTGACACTGACAGATTACATCAGATCACGCCAGCAGATGGCAGACTAAGCACACATTTCGGCTTATCTTGGTATTTTCTTTCTCTCATGGAGCTTGATCAAATTGGCTGGCCAATAGACATAGTTGTATTAGTAGAAGTTCTTAATCCCCAAACCTTGGCCAGCTTCCAAAGCCCGGACTCATCTATGAATTACACATCAAGCCTCTCGTCGATGCGTTGTCATGTTGGCCATGTCATAGTACTTCGAATTTAGTACTATATGTAATATATCTAGCCACAGGAGATGTGATACCAATATTGGAGTACTGGCAATATGATAGCGTGATCATGGGCTGGCCGCCACACTCGCGAAGGTTTATGCTTACAGTGTTTATAAGAAAAAATTAAAAAACGTACAACTACTTGTAATTTAAAGGCAATGCTATCTTCAATCATTTGCCCTCTTAGTCTCTCGAAATATTTATGTCTAGGGCAAAAGTACTGTGTATTGCATACTAAGTAGTGTTCCTACTACAGTTGTGTGGCAGCCTATCTCAAATTCCTGTAAGCTTGGCGTCCCGGGCGTTGGTTTCGCTCCTTGCTGTAAGATACTATCTACACCCACTTGCGTCACGTATTGGCCGTTTTTCTTTTTGTAGGTAGCACTGTATTGAGGAGAGATCATACATCAAGGCTATATCTAATGTTACTGTATTTCAGGTATATATGTGACATATTGCACCTAAAACGTTAGTTGCGTGTCCGCCCCGTCCTGGATACAAGGTCTTATGCAATATTAGCGGACACATATATGAGAAGACGAGTGTGATAGCAGTGCATAGGCTAGTATGGTGACGCAAATATATCAGCATAGCATATATCAGGATGTTTGTAAGTGCATGCACTGGACCCGTTCGGGATGAGGGAGGGTCTGCGTGATCATCCTGATAGTAACCACCTCATCTGACAATATTATGTGACAAACACTTCCTAGCTAAGTACCGCTTGAATTCTAAAGATTATTGTTTTCGTTTTTTGTTCGGTTCTTGGTCTCTTCCAGAGCAAAGAGCCGAGGGTGGGGACACTGATAGCTTTCAGTATAGGATAGAAGTGACAGTGACCAGGGTACGGACAAAGACGGGAAGACAAGTGTTACATTCTGGCAGAATAGGCTTACCAGTGCTGCTACTCTAGAATATAATGTATAGGTACGATTACTTAGACAGGCTGTGGACATAGACGCCTTTGCCTCTGTATCCACGCCGCCGCCCATTGTGTATCTGATTCGGGAGTGCTTATGTTGCGATCAAGGATGCCCTGTATCATGTCCCGCACCCAGGTGATAGTGGTTATAGCAGTAGTATCGGTAATTGTAACCGGCAAGGTAGCGAGTGATAGTAGTAGAAAAAGTACGCTATCCGCGTGCGGATGTGGCAGAATGGAACACTGACTGAGCTGCAATCTGTCTGCATTTATCATATTTACTGACGCCGATTTCTTGCCGTTTCTGGCTTCTGGAGCCAGTAAAGATGCATTCCTGATACCCAAATCCCAGGCGCCAACAATGCATTGTGGGTGTAATGGTGTGCTTGGCTGCGATACTACGCTTAACGGGCCTTGTAAGCCCGATAGAGTATGCAGCAGTCGGACACTGGGTAGGTGTATAGCTAACTATTCTAACCGGTCAGTTGGAAACTGCTTCGGAGCATGCGGCAGGAATTTTTTTTGGCTGAAGAGAATAAACGGAAGAAGTCTAAAAAGGCTAACAAAGACACATAGAAGCAAAACTAATATCAAAATGCAGGTGAGAGATGAATTGTGATCAGAGTGATAGCAATAACAATAAATGATTGATTATAAACGCCCCGAATATGAACAATTCCCCAGATAACAGTAGTAGCAGCAATAATAATAGTAATAATGACAGAGAGAAAGAGCCCGAGTACGAAGCAACAAAGATAAGATGACAATATCAAGACGTAAGCAAAGCGAGATTGTGCATTGTGACGAAAATGAAGAAAAGGTCCAGAGCATCGCAGAGAAAGGCTAAGAATAATAGAGCAGTTCCGGATGATCTTGACCGGGCGGACCTGATGATGCCCAACAGCTGGCTGCAGAAGCAACAATAATCATAGAACCCTAGAAAAGAACAACGAAGCTACGCATTGCTTGGGAAGTTCTAAAAAAAATAGGGTGAAAATGAGGTTAAAGGGATAATGAAATGAAGAGCAACGCTGCCGAGAAGGAAACAAAAAGAAAGAAAACAAATACGAAGATGCAGAGAAAGAAGACACCGGGCTGTCACATAAGAAACAGCAAAGAAAGGATGTCGTTACGAGGCCGTGAGAAAAAAATATAAGAGCAAGTTTTACTAGAGGGATCCGCTGCCCTCAGCAAGAGCAAAGCGGACAATGGCCGGGAATCACGATATATCGTTCATGTGGACCGCGTGGGCACGAGGACTGTTTGCTGCCGTCAACAGAAGTGTTGAAGAAATGGGCACCTGGGTCGATACACGATGTGTAGACGTAGTAGTTCTTGGTAAAATCGCACATATTCAATGAGAGCCTGCAGAGAGTATGTTAAAGACTAAACTTCAGCATAAACATGGAAGATATTCCTATCGAGATATACGTGTGCATACGTACGATAACTTACGTAGATGTTGTTGTCGAAAGCTGTAAATAGAGTATATAAATATCAAGATGCAAGACAAATTGTTGACAGTGTGTGAGAGAGAAAGGCTTGTATGGGTAAATGTAGATATATATATATGTATCTAAATAGATATACCAGATGACGTCGGAAGACAGGAGGTCTGCAGGTTGGAAGTCGAAAGCCGAATACCAAAGTAAGCCGTCCAGCCATGAAGGAGGATGGAGGTCGGGTCTTATATGTCGAAGGGGGCGTGTTTACATGTAACAGGAGCTCTAATAGCAGCAAGAAACAAGGGAGAGAAATGTAGTGCTAACAGTGAGTGTATGATTTTCCGAGCGGTGGCACCTTGTCAAGTCCGTTCTTGTCTCAGACCTTTTTATTTTTATTCTTATCATATATTTATTTTTTCTGCTGACCGGTAACAGGGAACTACCAAAGGCAGGCATAGTTGTATCAAGAAGGATAAATAGTATTATATAACCTCTGGGGAACTAGGGCCCAGAAGATTAAAGAGTCCAGCAGCCAACCATAGCATACAGTGAATGGAATGAGTATTAAAGCGATTTAAAAATATAATTTAGCCAGTAAATTTCGAGGGTTTTTATATTATTTAATTATCAAATTATTGACAACTACCTTTTTCGTCATTTCGAGTCGCACCCCACTTCAACCAACACTCGATAAAGCTATACATATCTATCATTGTAGTTTTATCATAGTAGTTGCTACTACTAGTTCGATAACTTCGGGTAAAGTGGGAGGCCAGTTATAGCAGAGACTGAACGGGCTAGCCATAAATGAAAAAGAAAAAAAGCTCTCTCTCGCTGTCTCTCTAGATCATAGCATAGAATCGGCAGATATCATGTCATTCATTACCCCATCCCCTCTTGGAAAGAATAAAAACTACAAACCGACTCGAGTAAAAGGGCTGAAAGCTGAGCTTCTGGTCAGACGTCTTAGTGGCGGTTTTTTCCGGCTTTCCTACAGCTCCTTAATAGTGAGAAGTTGGCAAGTGTTCAGCTGTTTACATACAAAAATAACCCAATAAAACAATGAGGAAGCAAGCTCATAGACCAAACGTGGAGCAGATTAGAAGAAAGAAAGGGTCATTGAAAAAAAAAACGTCTGTGTAATAGGATTTTGCCCTATTGTCTTGTTTTGTTGGCTAGGCTAGCTATGGTTGTAGTTTAACAATTCGCCAGAAGGAATTTTTGAAGCTACTTTACAAATTATCTCATCAGAGCTGCTGCTCATATGACAGCTTTTTGAACACGCTTAAATTACCAACTATGTACCAATGTGATAATAGGCATATCTTGATCTTGCTATCCAGGCAAATATTGGACGTTTAGATCATATCAGAGGCGAAAAGTGGTTGCAGTGGGAAGTACATTGGCCCATGACTAGGTAGTGTTAGTGGGTATTTATTGTCAGCCTTCATGCAAAGAGGCCAGAGCTCCTTGGTCATTGTGTCCTAGTATTAAGGTAAAAGATGAAAAAAGGGAAAGTATTGAGAGAGAGTATAGAAACTCCTTCGAGGCTGTTGCGTATGGAAGATATAAGATGTTAGCATACTTTTTTTTCCCTCACACCCCCCCCCCTTCTTCTTTTACTACTTATTAGTTTTCTTTCTTCAGCACCTCGTCTTGTGGTGGTCATCCCTCTATATTTTAGGGCTTTTGTTATCGCCGCTATATTTCTTGCATGAACCTCTATGTTAATGACTGTTCGTATTCTAGCCTAAGCAATAAGTAATGTTCCCTCGCGGGATCTAGGATACCCAGTCATTAGTAATTCTTCGAGTTTGGTTCATAGTTTGTTGTTTATTCGTCTTCCCTCCCCCCACCTCCCCATCACTTCCTTTCCTCTCGATTTCCGTTTACAGACAAACAAGTGATAATAAGATGGTAAATAACTTCCCTTTTCTCTGAATATAGATAGCGATCAAAAAATAGAAGAAGAAAGGGTCTTTGCGGATATTGGCAGATGGCAGGCAGTGTGATCAGACCTGAGAGATTCCAGTATTCAGGGTAATGGCGTCTATGATTAATGGACAGTCTTTTGGGCTCTCTTCTTTAAATTTGTAAGAAATTGAGTCTCTTGTTACGGATAGTAAGAGCTTAGTTCGCCCGTCCGGATATCAAATCACTGCGCTCCGAACGGATAGTAGGAGAGAGATCGCCTTAGCTAGAATCAGGTGAGTGGTAACGCAAGGAATCAGTTACCGGGATGGTGTCTAGACGGGGTCCTTCTGGACTAATTCTCTATCGTACATATAGTCATGCCTGAAAAGCGCTATTCAGCTCAACGGGATTGCTGATACCCTGATATCTTGCTATAAGGCGCCTAGCCTCTCGCCGCTCAGGCTTCTCATAACATCATCAAGGCTCTAGCGTTTGAATAGGCAATTGTCTCGTTTGGGTTAGACAGCGATCAGATCGACAAATCGACAATCCACAACACTAGCAAGAATAACTAGCAACAAGGGACTATCAAACATGTTGCTTGGCCGCTAAAGCAGTCTTATCCCTGGTTGGCCGTAGGCTAGCATGCTTTACTTATGGCCGTTCCGGTGGGCTTTTGGTCTAATTGTTTTGCTTTGACATCGATAAAAGCTGCATTTTGCCACAGTTTGGTAGAGACGTTCGAACTGGGAACACCGACCAACGTCCAAACGTGATCTAAAGTGATATACAAAAAGAGCATGTATCAATTTGGCTGTGGATGGACTAAACTTGCGACTTTTGGACTTGTTCACGCCCATAATATCAAGATGTGGATGCGTAAGAGGGGGTAAGGCTGCCTACCTTGATGTCGTTACAGCGACTGCCTACCAACCGTTGGCTATTTTCCAATATTTGGCCTTACCTGCAATGGGAGTCTGCAAAGCTAGAGATAAGACAGATAGACAGGCAGCAGTATTTGTGCCATATCAGATTGTGGGTGATTTCCAGTTGTTTGGGTTAGCCGCTGGACAAGAACCATTATTTCCACGTGCAATAAAAGGTATAAAGCAACCAGCTTGTTGTAAAGTGGTGCACTCTCGTTATTTCTAGACATAACCCGGTCTTTGTTCTCTCTAGGCACTTACCACTAGCACGGTTTTTAGCGTCAAGTCTGAGCAATGCTCTAGGAATTTTTCCCATCTTCCTTTATCTCTAATAGCTTTGGTACTTCTTTTTGAATGGGAAAATGCCGTGTTACATACGCACCAATATTGCAGTAGTACTTGCTACTAGCTTGAAAGCATCATCGTCATAGACTATCCCCCCCCTCTCCCTCCCCCCTTTCCAATGCTATAGGTCAACGGCTGCGGGCATCACTAGTTTGTTGGAGGCAGGATTCTCGTTTCGTTACGGTACTATATGGATCAGAAAATAAATGGTTATGACAATATCTTGCTAGCACGATGGTTTAATCTGTAAAGTGTCGGACATCGGAATGTGAATTTTTTTCCCGCAATAGCCTACTAAGACAAACCGAACTAGTCTAGGAGCAAGAAACACCCAGGTTTGCAAGTGCGCTGAGACGAAGAAAAAACACATCGTGGTCTAGCCGGGACATCATTTGCTCCAAGTAACAGATTCTCTGTAAATCTTGAAAATCCCGAATGGTTTCAAGGAGAGAGGCTTTCCGACATCAAATCGACTAACTATTTTAGCTAGAGAATAATGAGGTCACTGCCCTGTCAGTACCCATTAAATTATATTCCGGACGAAACATAACATAAGATTCGCCGCATCTTAAACCTAGCATGCCGATCATATCTGTCCCAGAGGCCATTTCTTTGATCTCCTGTAAGCGAATACTATACGATAAAAATTGCACTCAAAGTGAGCCCCAAGTCATACAAGCAGTATGGAGCAATGCCTACACTACCATATGTATAGTTATGAATTAATAGTTTTACACTTATAATGATATGTCAAATCCCGTCTATGGAGGAAGGTCGTTTACTTCTCTTGGCTCGGATCTCGGGTTGTGGGGGATGGGGGATGGAGTCCACAAGAAGAAGAGAAAAAGAATGGAGCGAAGATCATATACCAAGACCAGACTTGGCCAGTCTAAACGAAACTGAAATGGCAAAACTGAGAATACTCAGGATCAATGGAGAATACGCAGCTTCGACTTGTCAGGTAGTACTTTACTGATACAATACATTTGATGCTCTGCGTGTACATATAGAGACTCGCCACAGCATGGTAGCACCTATTTTTTTCCTGTTTTTGTTTACTAACCGTCCGAAATCAAGGCTGACCGATTATGGTGCAGCATTGCTAGGAACTAGACATTCGCAGCAATAATATTGCTAAGTACAATCAAGCCAGGAAACAAAACCCAACTTCGTGGGTAGGGGGAATCTGTATCGAGAAGTTGCGCCTTGTTACAGCTAGCTATGACATGCTTCTGTAGCTTCTACAAAGCCTCAATATGAATTAGTAAAGAGTGAACTGGCGCATAAAATAACACTGTATATATTATCTTCTTTTGTCATCGTACCTTATGAATTTTGTCCAGCGACTAGTTTTATTAGGGTTAGGGATGTTTTACACGAAACTTTAACCCTATAACTAGATAATGGACCACTGGACCAGAAAGACTTAAACTGAATAAGAGATGTGATTTTACAGCCTAAATCCTACGTTGATTGGCGATGAACCCTACAGCTAGGGTTAGTCAATTTATCCAATGACTGCTTTAGAAATGAACACTCTAGACACTTTGATATCTACTTGAAAACATAGAATCTATCGAACATTTATTATCACTAGTTAATATATACATCAATCGACTTTAACCTTCTTGTTATCATAAGCATCCTCTGAATAAGTACACCAAAGCTATTCTCTACTTTATCATACTATTAAGGCCTGTAATAGTCTATCCATCTACTTGTCATAGTAAGAATTGTACTAACATCGTCAACAATAAACGTAGCCGACTATCAACAGCCACGTGATATTATATACATATGTCAGTAGAATTCAAATATGTAGGTCGCAAATTCTAGACTTTGAGCCCAGATGTACGCACTCACCGGAGAAATACTTGTTGATTCATATATGTCTGAGACAAAACCAACTGAACCTAAAGCCGAGACTGGGATACAGGATGAAGCCAACGCTCTGAAGTGATCTCTTATTTTCATTTATTATGTTTTCTTACGTCGTAAGTGAAGATATGGGGCTTCGTAGTTTATTTCGTCGTTGGTGCTATCTTCCCTCGATCTCGTTGGCACAGGACACGTAATGACGTGTAGTTGTAGGGCGAGAAACAAGTTAGCATAAATATAAAAGCGGTAAATATTTTCTCGTTTACCTAGTACTAGGAGTTCTAATCGGTCGTTACAGGGTCTCCTCTTTATCGTCATATTATTGCCGATACCCCAGGACAAGCTGCTGATACTAATGACCAACAGGACCTTATAATCAAAGCACATAGCATCATGTATACGTACACCCAGTTACAGCATGAAAAGGAGCAGCTACGCCTAATAGAAGCTGGTCATTTGTCAACAGCCCACACCGAGCCTTCTAGAAACAAGTAAATGCAAGACGACCACGGCTATTGGAACCGCCGAGATGATCCATGTGTGTGTCCTTACGCACGAAAGAAAAAAAAGGAAAAGGAAAAGGTCGGAGATTTGTTCCCAATTGGCTACTTTACAAGGACCACTGATTTTTTCGGCGTTTCTCAAGTCTGTCTGTCCATATCTGTCTATCCATGTGCAACAAACCTAGGCAAAAGAGTTGTGTTTACCTATGCAACTTGCATGGTGGCCGGCCAGGGTCTGTTTCCATATCCCCCCCCCTCCCCCTTACGTTGAAACTAGTGAGAACGCCGGTATATATTCGTATACTACTACTGAAATCGTGGGTCAGACACTCAAAGTCAGGGACTTGCAATATTAAGGATGTTGAACATTGTTAGCATTCTGGCTTCATTCAACATAGTATGGTCCTTAGGCCAGGGTATGAGAACATGAAAAAAAAAAACCAAACTCAAGAGACTTCAATAGACTTTTGGCTTGTCAACTGACCAGATAGTTTATGTATCATCTTCCTACGGCACACCTTCATGAATTCATCTTTGGTACCAGTAATATATAGTACTGATGTGAAAAGAATACTCGCTGCAGCTGGTGTGCACAGACGGATGATCATCCGTAGACGGGACTTATCACTTGATATATCCTGATACCTGATGTGCTGAAAGTATGCTTGATGGCGTGGAGAAAGATTATCTTAAATGTTCATTGGTAGTAGCTGAGTTACGTTGTTATCCTATGTACTAGTAGTATCCCGTATTCGTCAAGTCGGCACTGGCATGGCAGGTGTTTCGAAAAGACCTTCACGTTAGTGACAAGCACTTGTACCAAGATATCCCATCCCGCCTAACTTGGTCAATGTGTTGAATTATACTTCAGTTTTTAGGGAGAAGATTGGCTAGTTGTTTGGTTCGGGACTGTGTAACAAATATGTAGTGCTTTCTTCTTTTATCGAAGCTAATAGTAGCAGGAATCGCCTCGGACACTTCATTGATAGTGATGAACTAGAGCTAGGTTAGTAACCTTTATTTGGGACAATGACAGCCGGAGACCTTGACGCAGATAGAAACTAATCATTATTCATAGATATTGAAGCTTTCTGTTCATTAATAAGTCTTATGACAACAATATTTTTACTTCTGATATACTGATCGTCTTAAACAATCACTGATCTAACTCCATCTATGACCCGCTATCAACATGGACAAGCTATGTATCGGTCCCTCCAAGTGCGCGTACAATCCTGGCGACATTCCCGCATACCACGAAACGCTCCTTAGTAACTTGGATAGCTTGACACCATCTCGACATCTGGCCACCTAAAGCCTAGGCACACAAGTTTTCTGTCGCCTGAAAGCGCAGCCTTCAGCTCAGCACAGCCTCCGTTTTTCCTAATACACCCTTCTGGCTACTGTTTGGCTCGTAATAGGCGGTGATTTTTCTCGAAAATATACTTGCGTTTAAGCCGTATGGTGGCCCGTGATCTCTGGAAACTCCTCTTCCTCTTTGTTTGCCTAGCAACAACTTATACGTCGTAAGTGCAATAGAAGCCTCGTTTTTTAACTTCCATTGTTCTGACTGACAAAGCGATTGTTGCCCTAGCCTTTTAAAATGCCATTCTGACCTCCACAAGCTCCACTACACTACAACTTTGTAACGACTCTTGGGACCAAGCATCAACACATCTCAGCCATCTGACAAGCCTTGCCTGACAACTGAAGTGATCATACGGCACGGTTCACAGGACACTTGCACGCAAGAATGCTTACCTTTAGAATTGTCAAAACTGCGCAAACACTCAATTCATAGCTGACAACGCATTAAAGAAAAATTATCCTTGACCTGCGAGTCCTTCGTTACAAAACTTCATACCTTATGATCTAGAAGGATGACGCTGCACTGACTAATGGCTTACCCATAATCTAACATCGTTTAATACGAAATGATCGATTTTTACCTTGAGAAGGCGGACCCTGCTCAAGAACCACAGCCTCCTTGACATGAATATTGATGTGCAAATGTTTTGATATATTTCATGTTGCCTCAGGGTCACCAGCTGACTTGGATGTAGTTCTACAGAAATTAGAACCATAGTGAGCTTGGTGATCAGACGCCGAAGATATTAGCCTCCTTGATATCTTATATCTTCAACACAGTGGCATCTGTTGCAGGACCCCTATTCATAGCCTGAGCTTAAGTTTTAGCCCACAGGCACAGAATAATCCGTTTGTATGATGTCCATTAGAGTTTGATACTTTTTAGAGTATTGCGCTATTAAATATTTCTAGCTGTGAAGTCGATGATTTACGAGAGAATGTCAAGACATAGCATACATTAACTTAGCTCAATGGTTAGTATCGTGGAAGTACTGGTACTAATGCTATGAGTAACGTTGCTCAGTAGTCTAGCGCGACATCGTGGTATCCATACAAACACTAGCAGCTTATACTAAATCTGTTGATACTGATTATCTACTCCCGAGGCATGGAATGCTTCATATAGCATATATAGTTCAGTTAGTATCATTGATGTTTAAGAAGCCAGGCACTAAAGCCCGAGAATAACCAACTTAGCTCGGCAATAGAAAGAATCTCAGCATCACTGGAATTCTAGATATATATTGTTTGTTGGTGAATTTGCTAGTGACGTCTCATAATTCCAGGCTGATCCACGGAATCTGATTTCGATTAGGCCGTCATCGTGATACTAAGCAGCCTAGGAAACATTCACGGAAACGTAAATCATGATGGATCAACATAGCCAGCCCTTGTAGGGTACTGGCACATACAGATGGAGTCCGCAACGACTACGCTCTCTAATAGCCTAGACCCTGGTTTAGCTTCTCGAATATTGAGCATTCCATCCGGGAAGACAGCCTACTTCAGGTTAGGTCACACATGGGAGTTGCTTGGGGTCTAGCTCTTTTGAGGCGTTCGATCTGACTTGTATTAAGCACGAGTGTGGGGGTGGAGGGGGGGGTCTTGAAGAAATAAAGGTATGACTTATACTACGATACACTGACCTGAATAGTCTACATACTGAAGCATGAGACTCTCCCCACAATCAAGAGTACGGTATTAGATTATATGGAAAGGACAATGGCAACTAATATTATTATCAAAACCGTTATCTTTTCCTGCCACTCACGTGTTCTGGCATGGCTGAGTCTTTGGAGTTTGCGGTAGTAAAGCAGGAGAAGCGGCCTTCATCATAATTCCAGGCAAGTATACTGGGATCAGGGATCTACCGCTCGGCTGTGGTATCAACTTGCCCGATTTTCTAGTGCCCAGAGAGACAAGTAAAGAATGTTCGAAAGCATAGTAGGAAAAGGACTAGTATTACAATCGAGGGCACCAGCAGCGCTAGTAAGATGACGTTAAAACCCGCTCCGAGGCTAAGCCATGTTAAGGAACAGAAAAGAAGGAAACATACATGGCTTTAACGGGAAGCCTGTCTGGCTCCTAGGGCACTGCTCTCCGGGTACAACGCAGGGCCTTTGAGCCCAAGATAAAGTCGAACTAACTTGGGATGATAGGTGGATCGAAGCGCCAGGAGCGGAGTTGACGGCGCGGCGTGTACATAGCTCAATAAGATAGAGATCGGCGAGCAAACTATGAATAGTGCCAGTAATAAGTGGCTAACTGAAGTATCGTAGGAATATAGCGTAACCTCTACTTAGTGACGATTTCCAAGGGCAAAGCGATGCTAATGGTATTATAGAAACCGCGCAAAGGCAGAATACTATATAATATCAATCAATCAATAGTATCATACACTTACCCCGTTACCGTCAAGAACCTAGAATCTAAGACTCGTCTATTGCTCAATGCGGACAACCATGACTAACAATTGAAGGGAAAAAGAAGCTAGCTACCAACAAAATTTAAAACCACGAGGCCAAAGCTAATGTTCGGAGAAATACCTTAGATTGGGCAAACAATTCCAACACAAAAAAAAGCAGAAGGATCCAAGGAAGATAAAAAACTGCCCTCACTATCAGGGCTTGTTGTTTCTTGGACGAACGCCACGGAAGGGAATATAATAAAAAGACACAGTAATCTACGAGGACTAAGCATGCAGATCCAAGGGCCCTCCGTCTTCTGCTAGCCGCTCCGAAGCCTAACATATCGACCTGGATCATAGCGCGGAACGGCCCAGTACAAACTATATCGTTCTAGTGAAGTGTTAGGGAAGCAGTCAGTGTCTCCATGCCGTCAAGAAGGATGGTCATATGGCACGTTTTCTACTCGACCTACAATTGGCTAGGGGAGTCAAGAGAGAACAGAGAAGACCAAACAGGGTCTGCGCAGTCACAGCCGAGTAAACGACAAGAGAATGGCCAGATGCCATGACACCATGATTCCGAGCAAGGGGGGTCTGAGTCAGACAGAACCTGATGTTTTCATGTCCGACAGGACTTAATTCTTTGCAGTAACAAGTAATGTGAAAGACGTTCTGAATACTAGTACTGTGTAGCAAAATAGCATGAAATACTTGACATTGGTACTGCATTATCTCTGAACCCTAGGGTAGTTATAGACTCTACCGAGCAGCACACACACATAGGTGATTTCAAGTTACTCTTAGTACTACTGAAGACCTGCCTCTAAGTGATTCCAAGTCACGGACAACTGATTTTCCAATACAAATTCCGAAATATATAGGTACGTGGCTTATATTTTTACATTAACCTGCCTTTAGTGGTATTTGTAAATCTGTGTACTAAGGGGTATCACTATAACCAACTTATCAGTAACGCCTTCACTACTGGTAAGACTATTCGTTTTTGATATACCGTCCCTTAAAATTGCGCACGCGAGTGATTCTTCTAGGTTCTGATTTGATCCTGCAAGAAGTAAACCCGAAAAAATGGCCCTGTTTAGATGCTGATACTTTGGCAGTATTAGTAGAGAGTGAAATAAGGCCGACCTCCTAGGCCAAGAGAAACAAGTGGCCTAGCTACTATCCGAGAAAAGAAAGACGAGGGAGTCTTTGGGATAGGCATGAGGAATCTGGAAATTCTGGTGTCAGAGGAAGAAGGAAGCAAGGTCAAGATGGACGCAGCCGTTTTTTCTTAGTGTCCTGAGTACTAGTGACGGATCATTTGAGATACACTAGTCGTCACTTGGGCCTATAGGCTGTCGGGCGAGTTTTGTGCAGCCTAGACCGAGAGTTTCCATGGAAGCCTACAAGTCTCTCTATCATCCTCCGACGTTAAGAAAAAACAGAACAAGGTAGCGTTCAAGCAGTGGCGTCATTTTCATCATTGCAACATCGGTCGTTTTGGGGGTTTTTGTCCTGTTTGGGGAGGGGGCATGGGTCGCTTAGCACTGACAAACTGGGTTGATCTGATTACTACGTTGGCTTGCTTGGGGCTTCCTACAACAGAAACGTACATTCGTTTATCCATATAGTGCCGAACTTTCTGTATGGCAGCCACTTCACCAGGAGATCTCTTGGTTTCTAATGTCCTCGAACAACAAGCTAATTGGGTCGTTTCTTAGGAAGGCGTCGATACTCTGCCATGTATTGGTTAGCATGCTTACTTGAGGCATAGTTTCGAGTAGTGCTGATAACTCTACATACCATAGATTGCCAGTCTGGCATCTGGCTATCCGTCAAATCAACCGCATCTATTGTTGGATCGGCTGTGGCTGTTTCTGTTTCTGCTACCGTCTCTGCCGACATATCTGGAACCATTGAATTCTGTTCGGCAACCACAACGTTGTCATCGCCTAATGATGTCACTGGGAACACTTGGTTGTCCATTTCCTCAGAAACCACGTTATTCTGCTGCAGTACCGCTAGATGTTTCTGTAGCATCTGCAGACATATCTGCTCGTCTGCCTCAAGTTGCTGTATTAGCAACAGTGGTATATCGGCCTTGTTTTTCTTAGCTATCAACGCACGGATCTGCTTGTCTATTAACGACATGCTAATAAAGCCCTCGACGTTCTTCTCGCCCGTTTCGATACATCGTAGTGCCCAGCGTTTGGCGTCTTCCAGAACTACCAGCAGGTCCATGCGGATGTGCCCGAGGCCCATCGATTCCTCCTCTTCGCGGAGCTCCAAACGGAGTTCTCGAGCAATGCTCCACGCAGCTAACGTCATGCTAGTGCGCATGATTCCCGACCCTATGCACAAGACGCGTTCTATATAGTTCGGCTCCGGGCTAGCGGCCGCCTCAGATGACGATAATACCGATGTAGCTGGATCTACGATTTCGTTAACAGTAGTGTCTGGTTTGCATGTGTAGTGGGATGACCTAAAATTCGAGTTTGCGGCGCGCCACATCGCTAAGGCAGCCTCCAAAACAGTCTTTCGCGAGTATGCATGGAGCGAAGGGGATGCATTAGACCCGGCAAAGCGGCTGTGCAATGCGAGCAGCACGCGGTATAAGATTAGGTCTGTCATACAACGAGCAAAGACCGGAGGCACGGGCGCCGACGAATCTGTCGAAATCCCGCCTGCGTCTCCGTATAGCTGTACTCGGATAGTGCGGTAGCATTCACGGAACTCGCTATCTAGTCGCAGGGCCTCGGAATACGTGCGGTGACTGCCGCCAAGATTGTTAAGAAACCGGCTAATGGCAAGCCGGACTGGCAAGCTCTTGCGCAGAGCAATGGCCACCGATGTTTCCGTGAGAACAGAGTCGGGCGAGGCCACAGGATTTTCCAGCAGCAGATCGGCGTCGTTAAAGTTGCCGGGTGGTGCAGTATCGGAGTCGTCAAGGCTAAGCAGAGGCGGACCACCAGAGACCAAACTAGTGCTGACACAGAGTTCAAGGATAGTGTTCCACAACCGTCGCCGTATTTCAGTAACTAGAATTGGCATCTTAGGCAAGTAGATCGGATCCCGGTGCAAGCCTATCAAGATGGCTAGGCGCTGCAGTTCTCCAATAGAACTCCAAACTGTATGGCCGCCAACGCCGATGATTTCGCGTGCAAGGAGCAAAAGGACCTTGGACTGCAGCATTTCAAGGTGCAGGCGTGATTTGAAGTCTGGATCAGATAGCCATGTCATGGCCTCATAGACCCATTGAGTGGCCTGTGTACGCAGGGTAAATTTATCGTCATATCCCACTGAGCCTAGAGCCAAGACTAGCTTGACCTGCACCATAAAGCCTCTGTCAATGCGCGTCGATCTATCGTCACCGTCGATGCCTTCTTTATTGTACTGGCTCCATATCTGTTTATATGCCTGCATAAAGGTTGGGATATGCAGGATGCGGTAAACAGGCTCTATCATTTGCAAGTAGCAATGGACGAGCTTGTCGGCTAGTTCCCGTGACGGCAGAGTTAGCTGAAGAGGTGCCGGCCAATTTGGTGAGCGCTGGGCTTTGATCAGCCGCGATATGTGTTTGCATCTTTGGTAGAAGATAGACCCGCGAGAGCCTGGCAAGCGCAGATACGGCTCCATTTGCATCGTCGTATCCATGAGCTGTAGACGCCGGGTTAGTCGATATGCTAGAGGAGAGGAGAATAGCATCAAGGGCAGTGTACTTACCAGACTGACAACACTATTAACCCAGTGGCTCTGGCCAAAGAGCCTCGTCTTGTGGGGAACATTGCTTGTGATAGCATTTGTATGGCCAAAGCCCTGGTTGTCACGATGGATGTGGAACGTCCCATCAAAACTAGAAGTGGCAGTGTCTATATGTGGATTCATGACATATGCCGGTGGTGGTCCGCCACTAGGACTAGACACCGAAGTCACCGAGGTCGTGCCTGATGGGCCTGGATGTAAATTTGAGATCGCTGGGTCTGTGCAACCAGAAGATGATTTGCTAGATGTGGCGCCAGTGCTCAATTGAGACAGTTGTTGCTCAAGCTGCTGTATCCGATAGCGCAGACTGGCCATATCTTCACTATCATGCGGAGGGGCTAAAGGGTTGTTTGGGGTGTTGTTGCATATAGATGACGCATTAATTACTTGTTGAGGTGCTGAGAAAATAGGTGATGCATTGATTATTAGTTGTGGTAATGAGAAAGGTGGTTTCACCAATTCAGAGCCGATGGCTGAATCTCTAATCTGATTGAACGTTAGAAATTGCTGATACGCTTCGGGATGTACAGAAGAAGTAACATAGGTTGCCGGCGCTACTTCCGTCACTAGATCTGGAAGAGATGTTGTAGTTGACGTCGACTCTGAAGAGGCTGAAAGTGTCCTTGAAGAGGCTTGGCGAGACCCCGAATGACCGGCAGCTGCTTCAGCGGTATTTCGGGCTACCTCGAGTGCAGATGTCTTGGATCCAGGGATAGCGGCGCTACCATTAAGACCGGCAGCTGGAAATGGTTCGTAGACACAGACGCCATTGCGGGCGCGCAGGCAGTTGCTACATGGGAGCTCACGATTACACCGGATCTTGCGTCGACGGCAGAGAACGCACGACCTACAACGACTTTAAGGGTTAGTTGATCTCATAGTCAGTGTATATCGGTATGGGATGCTAGCTAGTTATCAGATTCAAAGATTGTACATAGTAGAACCAGGAGGAGGATACAGGGGAGGAAAGCAAGTATTGGACAGCAGAGACAACAATTGTGATCGCGGCAGGGCATTTCATTGGACTCTATCGATTATCGTGTCTGCGAAAAAAGGAACCAAGTGAGATACGCGGTAAGTAGACTGTCTTCAAAATCCGAAGCTTGCAGACAAGATTTCTCGTGGTTTCCCACGTGGCTGGCAGTGGATGTTCTATACTTGTCACTTCTAAAACATCCAAAGAGGAACAAAGATGGGACAATCCTACCTGTCTAGAGCAAGAATATAGGGGTGGGGGGAATAGGGAAACCAAGTCGTAAGTGTGCTGTGAAACCTCACTTTGAGCCTGAACTGGCTAGGATAGGCTGACAGTAATTGGACTTACACTGCGGCTCGATTCCGTCTGCGTTCGGACTCGGGCATGACTGGTGAAAAGATAGGCTGTAGCAAGTTGGTTAGCAAAGAGTTCGGGGTCGGACTAGATGAGTGTAACGGTCAGCCTACTTTATAGGCGATGTTATAAAAATGAATGATGATATGTCGTTCAGAGACCGATATTACACTATATTTATTGTAGTGCTGAGAAACAAAAAACAAGGAATAGGAGAAAATAAATCAGCAAAAAGGTTATAAGGTCTTCGCAACGACACACTGCGTGTCTTTTTTACTCCTTTAAAGATTATCTCTTCGCTCTCGATTTTGACAATTCTTAAGTCGGGTTAAGTCCGACGATCTGATAACAAGATACTCGGGTTTAGTCCGACGATCTGATAACAAAATACTCGGAGATAACCGAACCCATAAAGGAGCGCGCCGCTGTGATTGGCTGTATGCAGCTCTGATAACGATAATAAGTGGAGCTCTTATAAATCTGACGCCGTCGTAATGAAAAATATACACAAGATGTACATTTCGTTTCTATTTGGTGTAAGTGGGCGCCCAGCTACAGGGCGTGGTCCTTGAAACTTCTTTAGAAAAATAACGACAGGCACGTTGTTCATCTTAGTCATTGATTCGTAAGCACAGATCAGCAAGACTGGTGCCTAGAGCAAGCTATCGTTTACAATAAACTCACCTCAATCTACGTACTTAAGGAAAAATGAGTAATAAATACCACAAAACTTAACGATATGACATGTAATCCCTTCATTTGTCAGCCGCTGCCCCATGCCGCCGACATAGGCTCAAAGTCGGAGTTAAGAGGTATTAGCAACGTCGCCTATATGCATGAAATTTCCAACTAAATCAAGCTTCGAAAGTAAGTTAGTTCTCTGTGATGCTAGCCAGACCAAAAAATCATATGTAAGCTACGAATAATCAACAGCCTAGGCTCATCTAAAGTGTCTACAAATCAGTGAAGTTGGCCCTGATTAGTCAGGGGTTCTTGTCTTGGCGTTGTCTTGTGTGTAACTCAGTGGGTTATAATTGTTTATACAACCCTAAGCTTCTATTCTAAGTAAACATCAAGGACACTGGTTGATGCTTGGATACATATTTACGGAGGTCTGCTCTAGCAGAAGGCATTGTAGTGTTGATTGGCAATTAACCCTATCAATAGGGTTGGTCAATTTATCCACTCACTGCTATCAGAAAGGATACTCTAGGCACTTTAATATCTACTTGAAAACATAGAAACTATCGGAATATATACTTTCACTAGTTAATACATAATAATCGACTTGAACCGTCTGTTCTCGATAAGCATCTACTGAATAAGTGAGTCATTGCTACTCCCTACTTTAACATACAGTTCTGTCCAGTAACCAATCTGACGTCGTTTGATTGCATAGCAATATAGGTAGACGTTAAATACACATACAAACACATATTAGAGACTCTGCACAGTAACAGAACCTTCCCTCTTATGACCTTCGCTAACGATCGCCCGCTGCACCTTTCCATCAACATCGCGTACCTCGAAACCAAATCGCAAACGCGGCAAGCCTCTTAGTATAGACTACCTCTTCTAAGAGGTTTAGGCAGCCCTCTTATACTTATACCTAGCTCGACCTCAATGGCATCATCATCTTGACTCAAGCTCCGGTCCCATCAGTATCTACACGTCTGCCCTACTACTAGCCTAGGCTCTATACTATCTCTGGACTAGGTTTTCCCCTAGTGCCTCTCTTGCGGGGCAGAATTGCGGAACGGGGTGATGTTTGCTATGTGTGGCTAACTATGTAGCTGTTTTGGGCCCTTTTCCCTCTGTCTTTCCGTGTTCCTCTTCTTTGGTTTTTCTTGCTCTTTCTCCGCTTTCCTCGTGGTTTCGCTGCTCAGTATAGAATCGCACATCAAGCCAGCAGTCACAGGTTCGGGCCCAGGAATACAAACCCTGCACTACTGGTATGTTCTCTACATGTATGTTGATGCGTATAAGTTCTCAGAATAGCAAGCCATTTTGTCCAGTAATAGAATTCATGGGCTTTATTTCAATATCTAACACTCCGCACCGTAGCACTTCGCCATAAGCCTCCATTCCATATATTACTCATTACTACTATACAATGCAGTTGTTTAGGAAAATTCTAAGTGCTGTTTGTTTGTATTTCTGAGCTTATATTACTGCTGACATATCCTCGAAATATTGATACAAAAAAAGACAGCTAGTCGATAGTTTTCAACTAGTCTATCTGCCAATTAAAAGAAAGATAAAAAAATATAACCGTCTCCAGGACATTAACAACGCCGGCCTGACCCAGATTACTACCCCCTTGTTAAGCAACTAACTACAAAATAGACTGCAGCTTATAGCAGCGCAGCAACAATACCTAGGGCACCGAGAAGGCCGACAGAGCCAGCATTAGAAGACACAGCACCCGACATGGGCGACATGGTAGACGTCGCGGAAGTCACCGACCCCGACGCGCCGGTGCTAGTAACGGCAGCAGTGCCGTTCGAAGTAGCAGACGAGGAGGCCGTGGCGCAGGTTATTGAGGAAGGCACTGTGACGCCAAAGCCAGAGCACAGGTTGGCGGCGTATTCAAGAGATTCGGCCTGGTCTGCGGTATTGCATTTGGACGTCAGGCAGCAGGCAATACTGCCGAGGAACTCATTGTTTCCGCAGATGCAGCCTACATCGCCAGAGGCGCAGCCTGCAATATTGGATCCAGTAGTGAATTGGCCAACACAGGAGGTCTATATAAGAGAAAAGTACGTTAGCGGAAGAGGCTCTTCAAAGGTAGTGTGTATAGCTTGCTAAATATGACTTACAGCGCAATCGGGCAAGCTGAGGGCCGAGGCAACAGTGCCGGCGACGACAGCAGCGGTGAAGAAAGTGGCCTTCATGGTGAGGATTGGTTTGTATGTAAGTGGGGGATGGAGAAAGAAGGTTGGCGATAGTGACAGTGAGAGGTCAAGACGATAATCCTAAAAGACGACGATAGAGCAAGCAGATAAACAGATAGAACAAAAGCTTAGTAATACACGCTATGTTGGAAGCAAAAGGACAGTTTGAAAAGAACGGCAAAAGCAATAAAAGGGAAGTTGCTGGGAGTGTTTGTCGAGCACAAGAGAAGCACAAAGGCGAGGAGTTTGTTTTCCTTTATATGCAACAGGAATAGTACCAGAAGCAGCAAAGCTACCAGATATGATAAAATCCCTGCTTTTGATAAAATATAATGCCGAGATTCTTTTCAGGGCCTCATCTGCTTCATTCAATGTTCTCCCATCCTGCCCAATATCAATATCGACAGGCTTGATATGATCCAGCTAGTATTAGATGTTTATGCTAGATGTTTATATTTTTCGGTGGACCGAGCTGAACCAAACTATTCGCTGTGACGGCCAACTTGATCTGGAAGTTAGGATAAAGGTTTTAATCTGGCTACAGGATACAGCATTACGACCATAGTCCGTAGAAGCTCTAAATAGGCCATCATCTTATCTCAGGTGTGATCTTAATGCACTACTAGTATCAGACAACCAACCGTCGATCTTCCGAAATGACGCTAATCTGCCCTATGAGTTTGTTTATTATACTGCCTCTGCGCCCCTCCAAAAAAAGAATGGCATCCAAGCGACGTGTATCAGAATTGACGAAAACGGGGTCTTCCTTCTCTGCTATTTGTTTGCTAGCATGCCGTAAAGCCGATAATTTCTCACCCTCCATCTTCAATTTTCTCTATACTCACGGACCCAACTAGCAGATAATTCCGGAGAATTATCAGCGGCTGCTTGCCTGACCGCCACTAGAGTTCCTTTTCGTATTTGTTGTTTATGGAGGATAAGCTCGGGCTTTGGAGATGGCTGGTTGAATAGCTGGGGAAGAAGCCAAAGTAAAGCCCTGCATTTTCCTAGACTAATAAAACTAACTATACCAGTAGTGCCTAATGGCCTGTAAGTGCCGAATGCTTGGTTAGGCTTATGCTCAAGCCACCAAATAAACTTCCCAATCCATGCACTCCATGTTTAGCGTGTAAGTCATCGAGCAAACCTAATATGGCAAAGAAACAATGTTCGTTGTCACTCGTCATTTTGTACTTGTGATCTTACGATGGTAAGAGCATAGCATGATTCTGTCAAATGCGATTTGCATAACTAAGTCTGCTATTGTCCTATCTTCAATGCTCCTCTCGAAATGGCGGAGTTCCATATAATATGCTGGTACTTCCATTTATATCTCAAGTGCTACTTATCACCATGAATCTTGAAACCTGAAAAGATTGTTCGTTCAAGGATTAGACCAGCGAACAATGGTGGGCGCTGCCCTTACGCCTGAATCTAGAGCTTCCACGCGTATTCCTTGTCATAATGCATCGTCAAACCCCTGTATAATAGATTCGTCTAAAGACGGTTCTGGTCAGCGCTCTCTTATTGCACGGGCTCAAACTTGAGGCCCAAGCAGGTAACACTCTTTAACTACATTAGAGTTTGATTCTTAACGGCTCAAGCTTCTTTTTCAGGTTACCGCGAAAGCAACATCATATGCCGAACTTCTGTTCTCAGATCTCCCTTCACACAGCTCACCGCCCGCTCGAGTTTTGATCATTAACCTCCCAACATACCGTCACCTGGTGCTATAGGCTCTTGATCCATGTTCTACAAGGAAGACAAACCCTCAATTTCTGGTTCCGGAAATCTCCAGTTGCTCCATATTCGGCAAAGGTTTGAGCACCTCAGTCCGACTAGATACACAACTTTTATTTGACTTGCTACGATCGGTACACTTCGTTTCTTGGTACGTTGCCACCGCTCTGATGCCACTTTCCATTAAAACTATCGAGTCTAACCTCGAATTGCTCAGTATCTAATATAACGAGCTTGGGCCATAGGACGAATAGTCTCCAAACGATCAAACATAGCTTGATTTTAAAAAAAAATTTGAAAAAATATATAAATAAAAAGTTTTGCTTTTCTGTGCAGCCAGTTTAGTCTGGCGGCTGTATTGCTTCGTCCGAGATATGCCAACCAAAGTCATCTTAGCTAATGACTCTTACAGCAAAAGAACCGATATATCTCTGTTCCTGGTGGCCAGATATCATCGTTTCTCCAAGGAAGCCCTTTTGTCGGTGAAACGGTAGTTCCTGCATGTAGTGTTGTGTTGCTTATACTCCTTCTACTAATTTAGAAAGAGCCAACTCCAATGCCACACACCACGGACTTTTGCCTAGACCATCTTTCTTTATTCAATTCAACATCTTTCGCCTCAAATTTTGCCGTAATCTATCATAAGGTTCAGTGAGACCTTTCAAGCAAGCACTTCTTCATTATGGGCTGCGGAATCCTCGAGCCCCGCCACAGAGGCCATGTGCCTGGTAAGTCAATTGTTTTGCTCATAGCTTGAGCTTTGGCCTATCGACAATATATGAGAGCTAACTAGCATCGCAGGTACTACACGATACTTTGACGACCCGAACCAGCCTAGCTACGAGCATAGAAGAGACAAAGTCCATGGCCAGCTCAAAACAATCGAGCAAGCCGGAGAGTTCATCATACTTGTATGTCTGTCAACGCTATACTCACGATATATTGTATGCTAATCAATACATATCCTTCCTATAGACTCCTCAGCCATCGGACGACCCAAACGACCCACTCAACTGGCCACTATGGAAACGGGACATGATCACCTTTGTACTCTCTATAAGTGCTATAATTGCCACAGCGCAGGGTTCTATCTTAGCGGCCAACACCATCGTCATCACTATAGAGCTTAGACGCCGATTCACTGAGATTGCTCTCTTGACTGGCTATTTTCTAATGGGGTGTGGCGCCGCCGCCATCTTCTTCGTACCTTCTGGTCGTGTCTGGGGTAAGCGCCATGCCTTTATCCTAGGCCTTGTGATATTGATTGCCTCGAGTGCCTGGGCCAGCGTTGTCGGCAAGAACTACGGCAGCTTTTTGGGAGCGCGTATCGTCCAAGGAATAGGCTGTGCGCCATTTGAGACTCTAGTCAACGCAGCTGTTGGTGATCTCTACTACGTCCATGAGCGCGGCATTCGAATGGCATTCACGAATCTCGCCGTGTTTGGGGGTGCCTTCTTCACGCCCATCGTGGTGGGCAAGATGACCCTGACAATGGGATGGAGATGGACCTTCATCTTCTCTACTATCTTCTTTGCCATCTGTCTTCCCGCCGTCTTCTTCTTGTGTCCCGAGACGGCATATAGACGTGACTCGAAGCTGAACACAGATATTCTAGGCGATGACGTGTCACAGGCTGAGAACGACACAAACAACCACGAGAGTATCAACCCAAGCGACAGTACGACCGAGCCTCCGCGGTCAAGCAATAGCCAAAGGGACACCTTTCGGATGTTACCGTCCAAATCTGAGCAACAGCATCACACCAGCGTGGATGCCATGGCCACTAGTGTTGCCGACAATGATACGGAGCTTGCGCGTATAACGCCTCGTAAAGCCTCGTGGTGTGAATCGTTGGCGCTTTTCAACGGCCGCAAAACGGACGAGAGCTTCTGTGTGCTCCTGTTGCGTCCGTTCCCGCTACTTTTTCAGCCAGCGTTTTTGTGGGCGTGCCTGATCCAGGGCACCATGATTGGCTGGTCGGTGTTCATTGGTGTCATAATCGCTGAGATCTTCCAGGGCCCGCCGTATTGGTGGGAAGAAGATAAGGCGGGCTATGCATATGTCGGGCCGTTCTTTGGTGCCGTAATTGGCTTCGTCATAGCCGGCGCTCTTTCCGACTGGAGTGTACGTTACATGACCAAGAGAAACAACGGCATATACGAGCCGGAGTTCCGCATCTTGTTAGTGATCCCCATGTTCTTCATTGGTGAAGTTGGCCTTTATGGCTTTGGCATCTCGGCTTCCCAGATCGTGTCTGGAGAGTCGGTATGGCAGGTTCCAGTCATCTTCTTCGGACTAGAAGTCTGTGCTATGGTCATTGGCGCTGTTTCCAGTTCGCTCTATATCGTCGATGCTTATCGTGATCTAGCTGTCGAGGGATTCACTATTACCATTATCTTCAAGAACTTCTTCTCATTCATGCTCACTTGGTATGCATTTGACTGGGTCACGATGGGCATTGGTACGCGCAAGACCATGATTATCTTGGGCTCGGTACAGGTATTCATCTGCCTTACAAGCATTCCCATGTGTAAGTTAGCATTCACAGTAACGATGAGTAGCATTAAAGATATTAACAATTCCTAGATGTATTTGGAAAGAGAATCAGATCATATTTCCACCGACACGACATGATTGCGGCGCTACATCTGAATTAATAGCGTTATCTATTGACATTAGTTAACATGAGAACAGGACTCGAACTTGATAGGTTTAGACTAGTACTTGAGACAATATCAAAAGAAATCCAGATATTCTAAGAGTGCATGTCAAGAGTTCATAAATGCGTATAAATTCATCAGTATAATGTTATGAGAGACACCAAAGTCTCCATCCATGGTAATAGTACAAGTAGTTGAAGCGGTGGATAAACAGGTGTGGCCATTGAAAACATCGTAGGTGTAGCCGGTCTCCTTCAGTGAGTGATATATATAAGTAGGTGCGGACGCATTAAATTCATACGCAAGAGATGTGATGGTATGATTATCAGTGGCCTAAACGACTCTAGAGCCATCGCCCCAGATTCCCATGATGGACATGACGAAGCCAATGGACGCAAACGTTGTTTCGACCACGCGAGTCTTGGCAAAGTTCTCCGCCAGAGCACGCACCTCTTCGCCAGTAACCTGATCGACATCACCCACCGCAGGCTCAGCCATAGAAGCGCCTAGATCCTCGTAGCTAGCCTCCAAGTTGCGCAGCGGCGGCGACACAGCGCGCCTCTCCGCACGTACGGGGACGGCGACTTCGCCCAGAAGCGCGGGCGAGATCAAGTTGGCGGCGCCAGCGCCGGCGGCAAGCAGAGAGGTATAGACGAGATAAGGGTGGCGCTGCGACGAGGGCGAGGACAGGAAGGCGAGTAGGAAGGCGCCGGTGGATAGGCGAGCGAGGAATGAGAGGTTCTTCGAGGTCAGGGTAGTTAGGCTGGCAAGAGCTTTGGCGGCGGTAGACGAGGAGGGGAGCGAGAGAATGGATGGGATGGCGAGGGTGGTAAGCGAGTAGGACATGCCCTGGAAAAGCAAGCCGAGTTAGCAATGATATCCACAGGCATATACGTACATTATCGAATAAGATTTGATGTTGAGAAAGACCGTTATTGGGCGGAAGCCAACACCGTTCAGGTTGACAGCCGACGTCATCAACGCAGGACCTCTCGTGTAAAACTCGGTGCAGAACTTACCGTGAGCAAACCAAGAGAAACAGTTCCGATAAATTTGAAGATCGACACGCGCACAGGCGCTGTGAAAATGCGGAAGATGCGGCAGAACCACATGGTGTTTAAACGTAGATTTAGGGACTCGTTAGATGGATGAGGGGATTGTGTAGAATTGGAAAAGTATAAAGGCCAGGAAGAAGAAACTAAATCTTGCCTAAGCTGTTTTAAAACTGGACCCTTCCTTCTTTTGATAAAGCCTGCTATTCTTCGAGTTAAGCTGTTATTGGTATCTTTTGTTTTAATAGCTAAGTCAACTAATACTAGCAATTTCATCAAGCTTGGTCATCATAGAAGCCATAATAAATAGAATAATATCCTCACATACATCCTTTTTATCATGATATATTACTTTGAGTTCATACTTCTGTCTAAAAGGGCTGTCACGACACACCAGCCCGCGCGTCCAACAAGGGTTTATTCGGGTTAGTTAAGAGCAGAAAACTGTCAGTTGAGTTACATAATATAGCGGTTCTTATCAGTAGTGTGACTTAGTCAGACAGATCCCTCATAATGAGCAATTTTTATTAGGGTTAGGGTAATCCGGCGTCGGGTCTCCAAAGCAGCGTTTGGAGATTCTTCATAGCTCGCAAAGACAAGACATTCTTGGACGACAAAGGAGTCAAAAGAAGGGGGCAGGCCTTTTAACGAACTGCCGATTGCACTTGATTTAGTGAATTGTGTGCTATTTTTTTTTGAAGGGGCAGCTTTATTTGACAACATGTACCGAGGCATTTTGATATGACGATCGTTAGAGTAGCATCAGCATCAACAATAGCTCTAAATTCTATAGACAAACAAAACTAAACTTGTTCTTCTCCAAGCCAATTCTGGCTTAGAATTCTCTATTCTTCACACCCTTTTCCTACGTGCCTCCTCTAATCGATCTTCAATACATACTCGCTTCCACCACGCTCAATTTCGACACCATTCACAAATCAATTAAAACCTTGAATCAATTTCTAGTCCTAGATTCTTCACTAAACGACATCATCACCTTAAAATGCCTGTACCCTCCTCTCAATACATTAGCAACGTCTGGAAAGACGGTATCTTCAGTAAGATCAAGATGATCGTAACAAATTCGCATCAATGTCTCTAACACATGTTCTCTCTACGCTCGCTTTCTATAGATGACAGAGTTGTTTTCGTAACAGGTGGCGCAGGTACGATCTGTAGCGCGCAAACTCGCGCCCTTGTTAAACTCGGAGCTAATGCGTGCATCATCGGTCGTAATCCGGAGAAGACGGAAAAAATGGCGCGGGATCTGGAGACGTCGAGGCCTGGATCAAAAGTCATTGGCATTGGAGGCTGTGATGTAAGAAAGGTAAGAAGTACTATTTTCGAGATATCGGCCTGTATGGTATATTAGTGTTGTCACGGGACCTTTCTTCTATATTCTCAGACACTAACTACTATCTACGACTTATCTAGCCTCAAGATCTACAGGACGCTGCGGATCGCTGTGTCAGAGAGCTAGGAGCAATTGATTTTGTCATGTGAGCTTTTGTATCTTAACAGTATAGAGAGACTAAGAACTCAACTAATTGGTATCATAGCGCCGGCGCTGCTGGAAACTTCGTTGTTCCTATCCAAGGAATGAGTTCCAACGGTACGTATCATTTCCGTAACTTGAGAGATTCTAGCCAGATCAAACTAACGCCCCAAACAGCCTTCAAATCCGTCATGGACATTGATCTTCTCGGAACCTTCAACACCGTGAAAGCTACGATGCCGTACCTTATCGAATCCGCCAAGCGCAATCCCAACCCGCCACCCGCCAACAGCGTGAGTACCGGTGGTCGCTTCCTCGCCATTTCAGCAACCTTTCATTACACCGGCGTGCCGCTACAAGCGCATGTATCGGCCGCCAAAGCCGGTGTAGATTCCCTCGTCGCCTCTGTCGCCCTCGAGTATGGGCCCCTCGGCGTGACCTCTAACGTGATTGCTCCCGGTCCCATAGCTGGCACTGAAGGCATGGATCGTCTGGCTGGCGACGCGCATTCCTCGCAGCAAGGAAAGGGCGTGCCATCAGGAAGATGGGGCACTGTAAGAGATATCGCAGACGCTACAGTGTATCTATTCTCAGACGCAGGAAACTATGTCAATGGCCAGATCATTCCGGTGGACGGCGCGTCTTGGAGAAGACAGGGCGGAGACGGCACCGGACCCGGTGTAGATGGGTCAATGAAGTATCCTGATTATATCCTCAACGGAGAAATCTCAAAGGATATCAAGAAGGGACTCAAGTCATCAAAACTGTGATGCACATCTAGATCATAATGCGCATATTCTTGGAGTAGTATAGGGTTAAGTATGGTTCGCATGTATTCAATTTAGGGTCAATAAACGCCTCAACAGCATTGCATAAACAAAGAATTTAGAATATTTTTTCGGCTTGATAACTTGATACTAGTACGCACATATAAAGTGGCTGCATCACTGAAACAACGACAACTGAATATCAGCATATTGGCGCATATAATTAGTATATACTGATATATATGACTTGTAGCCCTTGCATAATAACAATGAGGGGTAATGACTTTGGAGAACATGGGCAACAGATTCCTTAACCATGATGTTATAAGTAGTAGGAACCGTATCCATCAAGCTGCATAGGAGGCGACTGGGTACGAAAGGACTTGCCATGTTGAGATATTTGTTAGAGGGGTACTTGTCCAAGCGCTATTGTTACAAGGAGGAGGAAGTGTTGTTCCTAACATATAAGCATGAAATAGGTGTATTTTATACCAGCAAAACGAACACATAAGTGTCTAAACTATTAGAAAGTCCGTGGTAGCATTTTAAGCAGCAACAAACAATGATTGACGGAACGGCGCATGCAGGAACGCCCGTACATCCTACATAATCAGCCGAGAGGAGTTACTTGTTGTGTCTCTTCCTGATATATCCTCCTGCAGTTTTGGACAAGTCTCTCTCCTTAACATGCGTCTTTTATTTTCATTACTCTTACATATATATATATACATATATAATTATTTTTTTTTAGAAAATTATACTCCATGTTTTTGTTGTTTTTGACGTAACGAAAGATTTAAATTACTCGCTTGTAGGTAAATAATTAACGCTAGCAGAAGTGCCCAACTCTATTTCAATATTCTAATATTATCAAGTCTTTGGCTCAGGGGATAGGGATATTCAACAATTTTGTTCTTGGGTAGCACTGTTACAACATATATAGACGGTAAACTCGGTGAATTCTCTACAAATATGACATATGCGTGACCGTGAGGAACAATGAGCACCTGACTGGTACTTCACGCCAGATTTCGCATAGATGGAAGAAAAGAAAAAGAGGAATTACGATAAAAATAGCATTTATCCAAGGTATCCTGCTTCATAAAAACAAGATTCGAGGCCTCTTCACCATTTCTTTCTTGTTACTTTGCTCTTGTTCAGTCCCAGCCACTTAAGTCCAAGGATTTAGGTCCAGAAAGCTACCACAGATGAAGGCGGTGAGTTTTGTTGATCCTCGTGCTTTTAAATTTATGTTACATGGTTTGGCTGGCTCTGTTGGCTTCAGTTTTCTACTTAACTTTGCATGTTAAATACCTTTTTTTTTTTTCCATGTTTGTCAGTCTTCCCCTCATCTCCTAAAATTTCTCCTCAATAGTGATGAGAGCTGATCAACTTAGACATAGTATAAAGTTAGGGAGTACGCATGTACTAAGTGTTTCGATAAAGGATCATGACGATATTTCTATCATAGATTCTCATTGCATAGAACATTGAGGGTGGTTGGAAGTATATATAGAGTTAGGGTATATACTATGTATGTTCCGGATAGAACGCCGCTGCTTAGACAAACACGCTAGTGGGCTGGATAAGATAAAAAGGTATAAGTAGACATTTGAACCCCGGGCTTTGGGGATTTCTCAAGACTTACACGTGGAGACACGGACGGAGATACAGAAGGTAGCGGCATTGGTTGCATTGCTAGACAGGCATTAGTAGGTCATGGAGTTACATGTACATGTAAGAGCGGTGAATGCATTAGTTCGTCGTACCAGTAAGATACCTATGCTCGCATCTCATGATAGATGGCCCATCTATCGCTTTGTTCAAGCTGGCCATATATTAATTCAGACATGTTGCTGAAAAGCATACTTGAACAATCTCAATCGTATCGGAAGGGGCCTAGCGTAGTCATTTCGCCAATCACCTATGTTCGTGCACTTTGATAGTGACCTAGAGCTTGCTGAATTAGTTTCACCGCAGCTTCCTGTCTAAGTAATTTACTAAATTAGTAGTATACAATGATGCTACTATCTCCTATCTTACTCGGCCACAGCCTAGCCGGAGGCTTTGTTTTTCTTTTCTTTATAGCCCATTAATACTAGATTGTATGATTGTGTTAGTCACAGCAGAAGCTTTATAATAAATAAAATCAAAGCAATATGAAACTGTACGCATAGCATGGCTTGCTTTCTAATGGCTTGGACGTTGAGAAGTCGCAAGTGGCTGGGCATACTAATATGCCTGGCTAGGTAGGCGTCTGTTCAGTTATGCATTGCTCTGGCAGCCCCCCCCCCCCTGAAAAAAACAAAAAAAAAAACAAAGACAAAGGTGTGAAGGTTTGTTAGAGCTTCTGCCATGCTGAGCTAGGCGCAAAGTCGGAATGAGAACAGCAGCTTTAAACTATTTTCCTAATAGTTAACGGCATCGGATTATTCATGAAAATGGACTATGCTATAAAAAAATTGAGCACATACATGGAAGTGTACACCAGTATTGATGCAACTTTGGTCTAGCTTGTGTTTTTCTCGGCTTTCGTTAGTATCGATATTTTCAGGATTACGAGACATGGAAGAAATATGATTAGAAAACTTCAAGCTCGCTGACACTAACCAAACAAAGAGACTGAACTGAACACCAACCAACTCAGCCTGTACAAAAAAATAAGGTCATGCCTTTCTTCGCTAACGAGGTGTGGCTTGCTTTTCTAGGTTGATGTTGCTTGATTCTATTCCTTTTCTGGCTTCTAGCCCGGGAACTGGGGGCCAGGATCTGTCTTTGTCTGGTGGAAGAACAGATATATGTGATTGCATAGCGTCAAGCATGTTGTAGTTAGTGGCTGATGAGCTTCGTCTCATATATCTTGCTGCGGCGGTTGTAGGTTGTTATGCCCTCCCTAGGAACACCTGATTCTGCCAACTTTGCCTGTTGTTGCGTTAACAGAGGCACACAACCTCTTTGTTTATCAGCGTATTCATGCGACAGCGACACGATTTGCGCAGATGATTGGACCACGCCTAAAGGCCCCTTTAATGAGAATGGATCGTCCGAGGCCACTTGTATCCTAATTTGATGAATTTAACTGTCAGAAAAGGCCAGCTAAAGCGAGAATATATTTGGAGGCCACAGAAATATACGACATTGACGGATCTGCGGCTGATCGTAAGGTAAAGTTGACGGGGTGGCTTTGCTTTGAGACAGTCTGCTAGGAACTCACAACTCATCCATCCCTCTAACTTTCAATTATTAAATAGAGAAGTAGTACTATGTAAGTCAGAACAGAAAGAAGAAAAATGTATGCAGGTGATGGACAAAAAGGAGAGAATGCGGAGAGGTAAGACACCTTCTCTGGCATTGGAGGAGAGACACTTAATTCGCTACTCTGAAAACCCATTTCGGATATCTAAATATTTGCTCGCTCGCGGTTATGGAAATGGATGGAGGGGCACGGAGGTAGCAAGGAAGCCTTAGAATGTTCTTGGGACACAGAGGTTCGAATATAGGTTGCAAAACACCACCCAAGCAGGCTTGAACACCCCGCCCTCCCTTTCTCACTCTTAGGTTGAGAATGTTACCCTATGTAGTGGCCGCCTCATCTACTATGTAATACCCATACCAGAATTGTCCTACCATGACAAGCTCTGTCTCTAGCAATGAGCAATTGTAGTACGACTCTACTGAATGGCTGCATAACAAAGCCCTCGGTTGGTAGGCAAGTCGACTCTAGCGAGGAAGATTCACGATCTTCGCTATGCGACCAACTAGTTCCGTTAACCACTCACTTAACTTGTTACCATAGGCTTGTCATGGGCAGCTGTCTAGGGAAGACACAATGGGCCTGCTTGTCTATCTGATAGGCAGCGAGAGTAAAATGAAAGCGAAAACTCCAAGTTAAGATAGCAGGGACACAGGCCGAGACACGATCGCCATGCCAGGATGATTCTAGAGTATAAACAACAATGCGCAGATGAAGGGCGGATAGCGAGAAATTGAAAATATAGATTCTTCTATTTTGAAGATGGCATTGTTTATATCATCAAATCAAATTCGGCATCTCTGGAAAAGGCAGTAACCCCCTTGCATCAGAGTAGAATGAAGAAGCCTATTGGAAGGGGTTTTTTTTTTTATATATTTATTTATTTATTATCTTTTAGATGCAGTGATATTTCATTTTCCATAAGGCAGCTAATGGAATGTGTAAAGTTCCAGAAGTGCATCCATTACAAGCCTATAGTGCTATTCTGGTTTAGCAGGTGATCACGCTCAAGCTAAAGCCATGCTCAAGTAAGACTTGGTTTTGTTTGAGAATGAGCCATTATTGTCATTCATTACCTTGATTTTGTGCACATGCTTATTTATATATCCTTATCCTAAAAACTGATAGTGAAATCTCACTAGATAGGCTCACTTCAGAATTTGTCGATATCTATGGCTTCAGTGGATCGACTTCTCTCAATATTGCCATACCAGTTAGTATTTATCTAGTTTCCAGGTCTTCCGCAGGCTAAGTTTGGGTCTGCTGATACCATGCAGTTTAGAGGCCGGCTATAGCAAAGCTGGCTTTTGATTACCTAACTGGCTTGTCCGCACACCACTACAAACTCGTAGTAACTAACTTCGGAGCATAACATCGCACCTAGATCTAAGCATCACTACTACCTTTGGCGGGCCTTTTTGCGCCCATCTAATGCAGCATACCGCCAAACGCTTGACCACGATTTTCGCCGGTTGAGGCCTCTGGAAGCCAGGAGAGAACCACAGCACTGTTGAGGTCGCTGTCCAAGTTTGTCCGTCCCTGGGTCAGCCTCTTTTTGCCGCCCGCCTAGGCCATACGACGTGACGATCCCGGGATCCTGGCCCCGTCTCGTCATCCAACATCATCGCAGCCCTGGGCTCTCCGTTTCGCTGCTTTCCTTATTGCTGCCTTTGCATCTTTTGGCTTGCAATCTGCTTGCATTTGCATTGTGCTGCAAAGCAAAAGCGAAGCGCATCGCCTGTCCATTCGCAGCTTAGCCTGGCCACCAGAAGCCCCGTCCCAGCTTGAACCGGGGTGTCTAGACAGGCTATCATTGCTACTCTTACAAGTAGTACTTGCTGTCGCGGTGCGGCTTCTAGGGCCCTTTTTGTTCCTTTTTCTTCGCTTCACAGGAGCCCTGCGTACCAACTTGATCAGTCGACTTGCTCTCAAGTCTGTACAGTCGTCTTCACTCAGGGACCCCTGCCTGACTACCCATAAATCCCACCGGGCCAAGCCATCTTTTCTGCGTCTACGTCTTTTTCTTGTTTCGTTCCGCTTCACCTTCTCCTCTTGTTCTAGCTTTAAGCGACTGACTGGGCTTTGTGTTTTGTTTTTGTTGATCGTCTTTCTTTCGGAATGCTTTTATTGTTGTGTTGATTCGTGTTCGCATCTGCTTGCTTGCCTTTCTTCTCCTTTTCTCTCTTCTATCTCCTCTTTTGCTCTCAACAAGCTGGTGCCGCCTGGGAACGAAATACTTTCTTTTCTTCTTGTACTTTTGTTCACAGTGTTAGCACTTCAACCCACTCTGCCGCTGCCGTTTTTCTGTTTGATCTCTCGGCACTATCGACTACGCTCTGTTTGACTTTGCGTGGCCGACCTTCAGGTCGCTTTATACAACACTATCAAGCGTCTTAACCTTCTAGCTAGCCCTTTTGCTCCTACAGAGACTTGGAACAGATAAAAGTGCAGTCACACTCGGAGGGAAACATTTCATCTTGACTTTTTTTTTCTTGGTAGATCGCTGTTGGCATCACCAAGCCGATTCAACCGTTCTCATCCTCTATCCTCTCCGTTCACATAGCTGCTGCTCTTTTCAATATTCTCTTATCGATACATACTCCAACAGCCTGTACGCCTTGCCGTACGTCCACCAGACTTACATATATCGCTCCTTAGGTACTGCAGCGATAAGAAAAATAAGACGAAAAGCCCGCTGGACCGCCTCTCACCGGCTGTTTTCATCGCCATCTTACAATACAACTTAGCTGCTGCCACCTTAGTCTTATTATCGCAGTTTGGGATCGGTGGTCTGTTCCCCTGCTGATATTTCTCTCACACGCACTGCTTGGCCGACTAGGTGTGGTTCAATCTAAGACCATAGTAACTTGCCGCTGGCTTTCTTACGATTACGCTTAAGCTTTTTTTTTTAAACCTCTTTTCCTTGGTGTCAAAGCTACACAGCCTCTTGAAGCATTGCTTTGTTACGCTACGCCTGCGAATTAGCTTAAACCTGGTCATTAATAGCCGTCTTCATTTATATAGCGTCATCACACCATAGCCAAAATCCTGCACCTCTACAAAATGGAGCCTGTCCCCGAAACTGAGCGTTTGGAGGACTTCAAGCCCTTATCACATCCCAGTCTCCGTCTCCAAAGCCCTTCCACACCTACACGCCTACCTCGATCTGCTTCATTATTGGGGCCTATGTCACCGCTCGAACTCGAACCTACTAAACGTCCGCAAAACTTTCGTCGTTCCACGGAGCCCGTTACTCTTTCGCCTAAGTCACCAAATTCCTTGTCTTCTACTTCCTGGACACAGAACAGCAATTCGTACCGTCCACGAACAACGTCTCCCCTGAACTACAGCAGCAACAACAGCTACTACAATTCCATGAGCTCATCAACTATGAACATGATGAACTCAGAGCCTCGTGCTATCGTCTCTCATGGCCGCTCCAAGTCGCACATTGGCTTGTCCATGTCCCGTACTCAATCACTTCCTGGAGTGAACGGTGCGGGCCATCTTCTCTACTCGCCGAATTTCCGTCCTGCGAGTCCTTCCAACTCACCACAGCGGACTCGTCTTCCCAAGAAAAATCCAGACGATATCTTCCCAACATCTCCAGTGCGCACCTCTGTATTAGAGGCATCACCGCGTCGCAATCGCGATAGAAGCAACTCGCCCATGAATCTGGCTGCAACTCTTGGCTCTGTATTGGAATCCGGAAGCTACTCGTCATTGCAAGGTTCTTCGTCGTCTCAAGGGTCCTCACCACTAGCACCATCTCCATTAGCTGCATCTCCTCAAATCACTATGGCCCGTGTTCGACCGTCATCGCCATTGCGCAACCCGCCATCGGCTGCTTCCTCGCTCTCTATGATTACATCACCGGGCTCTACAAGCCGGAGTAGTCTTGATACAACAGGTGTCAACCTTTACTCTACCACCTTCAGCAATCTTTCTATCCCCTCTCTACCGGCGTCGAGTGTTCCATCTACTCCAAGCTCAACACGCTCTCGTAGCCCGAGTCTGTCCAGCCTGGAGACCATTCCTGACTCTCCAGATGCCGAAGAGGAGGCCATTGAAGCCGATCTCAAGGCAGCTGCCGAGGCCGCCACCAAGGGCGACATCGCCGAACAGAAGCCCGCCAAAGAGATTCGCGGCGGTCGGGGTTTTCGTGATAAGCGCAAGCGCTGGAGTGTCTGCGGTGCCGAACGCCGACAGGACCTCGATCTTGAGACGATCTGGGAAGACTAAGTCCTCATATTTCTTTATTTCATGTTGCTATGCACGCCTAAAATTACGTTTTTTCCACTGTCGGCTTCGGCCGCCACAAGCAGGCTGGCCCTCAGCATCATATCTAACGATATCCATACGTTGTTACGCTCTTTTACATTTCGATCTCCAGGGTTCGATCACGACCTTCGATCTTTGCTTTCTACCCTAACTCGTCATTTTTCACTCATTTATACACTTCACATGACATCATCATATCGGCGGCGTTTTTTAACTTTATTCTTTCTTGCACTCCTCCCAAACTCGATCATCGCTTCTTCTAAGGGCTTATTGTCATTATCAAATTTCTCTACAAAGCCACAGCTTTGTTGTCTGTATTTTGTTGTGTACAATATACTCGCTTAGGGGTCGCTTAGACCAGTCCTTGTTTTCATAATATTTTCAACCAATTGCTTTGCCTTTTTCCTTTCTTCGCTTCTGCAAATTGTTCTTATTGTTGTCCTTCAATGTAGCCAGTCGGAGTTTCTTGATCGTTTCCGTGCCTCCAGCCGCGGATTATATATTCTTTTTGGGGCCTTTTGTTCTTTTCTTTTTACATCGATATCTTAGCCTGTTTGTTATCCCGTGGGCCTCTGTTGGCATCATTGTTTGCTTCTACAGCTTGTATTTTGACTGGTTTTTGATTCTGTGTTTTATGTAAGTCCTTCACCTGCTATTGATCGAATCTCGAGAAAAAAAAGTATACATCTCCTTTTTTTTTTTCTGGCCGTCTACTGCAGATAATTCTGTAGTCCTGCTTTCTGGTTGTTCTGGCAAGAGGTATTCATTACTTTTGTGATCCCATCATTTTTGAATTATATTATATTTCTAGTGTCAGCTCTATCTCATTGGCTGTCCGATAACCGTTTAAAAATCTTGCCCTGAAATATAATTGTGATGTGTTTATTAATTCTGTGCTCATGAGCGGTTGTGTCAGGTGTTCTTCCTTTCATCACAGCGGTAACACCTTCAAGCTGGGCAGATTGCGCATGAATACATCGCATGTGGCGTGGACAGGAAACTTATTTATGACTTGTAGCGCCGTACAAAGTGTAAGCTCTTTGTATGTTGTTTCAGTTAATTTATAGGATGGAGAGAGTGGTCGCTTATGGTGATAGAAAGCAAGGAGGGTGACGAACTGTTTGGATAATGACGTATTTGATTGGGGCATATACCCTAACATAACCCTGTAAGTACAACGACACTGGAATTTCTACATCTTGTATTAAAAGTCATGATAATATGATGACTTTGAAACTATCAGACTGTCAACAGCATTTCTAGTCTGTGCTTTTAGTGTAGAATGTACTATCTAGCTACACTGACTATCAATATTACTCTACGTCTATCCCTTGAGAACGATATTAGAGGGAAGCTTTGCCGAACTCCTGGAGGTCATATATTTTGCCCTGGATGGTGAATATCATGAACTGGAGTTGTTCATATCAGGGAGATACTAGATTTGTAATACTAACTAGTGTGCTGCTATAGTTTAATTATCTATTGAGCCTTTGTACTCATGAGACCCTATGGGACCGGGGAAAGAGAGACATACCTATAGATGGGATATAGTACTCTTCAGGCTTTCGTTTAATGTATATTAGCGTTGGGACTAGTAGCGTCAAGTTCTTCGTGAAGGGAGGAGGATAAGATTTTACCAATCTATTGGATGTATTGAGTTCCTTGTGAGATGATGTGAGCAAGGCAATATCTCTAATATAGGATATGTTAAGAAATCTGAAGGCTGGCAAAGAAGGGAAAGAAAGGTAGACAAGACCAAATAAACATGGTGAGAAACTGACTTCGAGATATCGTCGAATATAGATGAATATTTTGATGCTATTCTATGTGACTTTAGGAAAGATGGATATCTGAGTCTCACGATATAAAGAGCAGATGATGTCCTGTGGATATGGTCTCTTTCTTTCCTTTTCCTCTTCATCACATCGCCATCTTCTTTTAGTGAACACTTTTGCATCTTGGGGTCTTTCGATCTCTTTTTTTGGCCTTTTTTTTCTACTTCTTTTCTTCTCTCCTATTATTTTATTCTCTTCGTGATTACCTAAAGCTCAACTTTTGAGTTTTGATTTATCTTGATTCTCTTCTTCCGCTTATCAAACAACCTTCGTATATCATCGCCTTTTTTAACATCCTTTTTTTTTTCAACTTTTTTCAACTTCTTTTTTTTATTCATTTCTTCTTCGTCTCCTTTTAAACACAGGTCACTGCATTGTCGATACCTAGAATCTAGTTTTAGCTCGTGATACTGGTGTAGTTACTAAAACCTCCCCGGTATCTATACTGTACTATATTCTAGTATCAACATCATCGTCTTGACGTTTACTTTGAGGTTGAAACATCTTTCTACAGATCGGCCAATCTGTTTGTATCCTCGTCTCTTTGTTTCTAGTTTTCCTTTTGCTTCCTTGACAACTAGTTTTCTTTGAGAGAAATCTACTGCCATTGTCTACAACATTCAACATGTACTTCTCTGCTGTTCTTGCTGCCTCGTCACTGATCGCGGCTGCCGGCGCTGCTCCGATCCGTCCCGTAAGACTTTCTCGATGCTCTGCCCGTGCTATAATTCTAGTAGATATACTGACCTTGATTGTAGCCATTCCGTCGTAATCTTTCTGAAGTCGATGTTGGACTACATGTTGGTACCAACGACGAAACAACTGCCAGTTCCAGCTACAGCACCGCCCCAGTGCCCGTTCCTACTATCTCTATGACTTCTTCTCCAGCTCCCTCGCTTCTTACATATGCTTTAGATCCTTGGGCCCCCTCTAGTATGCGTACCAGTGTAACTTCTAGGAACTCTGCAGTAACTACCACGGCACTGTACATTGATTCAACGTACTCTGCTGCATTCTCTTCCATCACTGACACTGCCGCAGAGTCTGTCATCATGAAGGTTGGCCCAGCGTATAAGCCTGCTGCTCACTACTCGTCTGCTGTATGGTTAGGAAGCAGCGCATATGATCCTGAAAGTGCTTCCTCAGTCTGGGATGAGTGGACATCTTCGTCTTCAACGATGATCATTGACTACTCGACTCCTACTGTTATTCCGAGCTCGGCGACTTCTTCTCCTTCTGTAACTGTCTCATCTAAGTCATTATCTGCCACGTCGACTGTACCTCCCTCTTTAACTGTTTCCCGCTGGAGACCTCACGCTATACCATCGCTCTGGCCTCAGCGCAGCGTCGCCAGTCTCGATCCCATTCTATCGTCAAGCAGCATGTTTAAGCCTACCGTGACAGTTTTTTCTTCCTCTATCACTACCACTGCTACTGCCACACCCGATGCTGATGCTCTCGCCGCCACACGCTCGCGCTCCACTACTGTCTTCGTGACCGTGTCGCCAACCACAACCGTCTCACTGCCTTCCACCTTCCTCACCGGCACGGCGCCGTGGTCCTGGCCCTCGTTCCGCGGAAACTACTCCGCCACATGGTCCACGCTTGTGCCATCATCAACTACCACCACCGACTTGCCTGTGACGGCCGCTGATCTGTCGCCGCTATCTGGCATTCTGGCAGAGTCTATAACGAGCCCGGGCGCTGCTGTGGTTTCTGCTACACTGGCGCCGTCGTGGCCCTCCGGAGCGCTGAGTGCACCTACGGCTTCGGCTACAGCCGCGACGAGTGTGGCTAGCCCCGTCAAGTTGTATGGTGATTACCCGATGCTGTGCATCGAGTTGCGCGGCGACAAGACCCTACCGTCTGCTATACCGACGGAAATTCTCAACTTCCTGCAAAGATTTTGAGCTATGGGAAAGTGCGTAAATAGACTGGCTCCTTTGTAAGAAGGCATTGGGATGATCTTTTTCTCTCTCAATCTTCGGTATATGCTCATTAATTATGGTTCTACGGGTAGTGTATAAGGAAGGCGCGGCGTTTTGATGCTTTGGTTGTGAGTTGTTGAAGGTTTCCTGTTTCTTGATATCTCTTGTTTTGCTATTTGCTTGTTTCTTATTCTGTGCTTCATGTTTTGCTAGTATTCTTAAATGCTGTTACACCTGGGGACGAATGCTGTTAGTATGCCAACGTTAATATAAACTGATTTTGTCTTCTCAGTAGAATTTCCTTTTTTCTTAATTGTTAACTTTTGGACGAGAAGAGTCTCTTGTTTCGTGATATGAGATGCGCTTATATCTATAGATATAGAGTTGAACTGTCGTCAACTTCTATATTATTCGCTTGACAACCTCTTACAAAGGTAGTATTATTGGCGAAGGGGTAGAATCCGGTTCGGATTTCCCGAGCAAGTCTAAATGTGCCCTGGTGCTTTGTCAGCAGAGAAGCTTTATGATAGTTATATAGCTTGCCAAAACGAAAGCACGCCCGTACCTGTCGATATAATTGACATCGTCGGTATTCAAAGTGGAGTTGCCCCGCAGCTAGCTTTGCCCTATCATGGGTCAGATTCTTACTGTAACGTCTAGATATACATGGCGATATAGGAGGTATGATGTTTATTTTTGTCTATTCTCTGCGTATCTGCTATGTACTACGTATCTACTTTGCGCGTCGTCTTCTATCGACCATTTTTGCTATTCTTCATCTGCTTGACGGCTAGATCGGGGCTTGTTCTGTTTTCCTGATAGCTTAGTCTGTTCTTGTTTGATTTTTTTTCCTTTCATGTGTGTATGGGGGGAGTTGATATGCCACCTTATAAGGGCCTTTCATTGTCTTTTTGATTTGATTTAATTTTGCTTTTCAATTTTTAGATATCAATAGCTCTTATTTGGTTTCTGGAACTATGAAGATACAGTCTTTCACTGTGATTGGAGTTGATTGGAGTCGAACTGACTAGCTCTGTTTGTTATGCAGGCAGTTGGGTAGGCTAAAAGATATATTGGAGTAATCTCTCGTAGGCGTTAGATACTTCCCTACCCTTACACCTAACACTTACTTAAAATGGTTCGGGGCCTGTAGCCCAAGTTGCCGAAGTAGTTGCTGCTCTCTATGCTGTGGGGACTGCCTTTTTCAACTGCACTATATAATACCAGTCCCATCTACCTCAGTCTCTTCTATACTAGTTGACTAGAAACATAGAACAGGTCACTTGAAGCTTGAGAGTCTGCATGCAATATATGTAAAAGCTTCAGTGATTGGCTTACGGGTGCCTTCATGATAACCCGGTTTGGTATAACCCAAAATAGCAACATAAAATAATGGAGGAAGGCCATACCAAAGCGTTACATCAGACTTGAAATTAATCTGCTAATATGGAGAAAAAGAAGCAATGCTAGCAAGTTGTAAGAAACCTTCTTCAACATCTTGCATGCGCGAGGGGTCTCAGCTGCATTCGTTACCGCATTGGAACTGAGCACGTGCGTACTTGATCGGCTCTTGTCTACATTGCCCAGAAAAGAGAGAGAGAAAACCGAAAACAACGGAATGGGGAAGTTGTTATCTGGTCCTTCTGCTTGGGCAATGTCTCACCGAGTCTTACGGGGTATGGAAAGAGGGAAACTTCATTCCTAAACTACATCATCACTTGGAGGACAAATTTTACGTCATAAATAGAAATCTAGGTTGTAGCGTTACCATGAGTTACTTGTGACTTGTAGTCCTAAATACGTGGCTTGAGGAAGTTGATGATGATGATTAATATATCATACTGCCTTTACGCATAACACCATTTTATTATTCCGATCAGTGAAGAACAGAATCGTCAGTAGTTCTATTATGATCATCTAATGCAATTTTGCTGGTAGGCTAACACCTGATATTAGTTTCTACCATTCGAAGTGCTGAGCGACACAGGTATAAGCTGCCTAAATCGGAAACCGACGACCAAACGTTGCGCCTTGACTCTTGCTATTGATTCAACGCTATTTTCATTTCAAAGAAATATAGAAAGATAACAAAGGGCATCAAACCAGCTTAGATAACTAACAAAACGGGAAAGACCACGAACAAGACTAGATGCTATAGCGTCCACGCGCACATCTATTAGGCATCCTAACAACTAGCTGACAGATGCTGCTTGACAGGCCACAAGAGAATTTGAGAAACTGAAGACCCTCCAATCAAACCCACAACAGCACGAGAGCACGAGAGTAACAGCCATTTGATGCTGTCTAATACCCTTTGTAGCATTGTATGAGATTGCTATATATCTTTGTATCGCCTTTGTTCGTATGTTTGACGGGCCTCCTCGCTAATCTGACCTTGTTGCTTGTCAGGCGAAGACCCATTGACAAGCGGTATGGTAGGCAAAATGACACATGTAAGAAAGGTTCCTAGAACGAGGAAAATACCATAATCCAATACTTGGAAGATGCATCATATTTAGTTTACAATACAGTACACAGCATTTCCAATAGCGAATAGATCGCAAAACATCAAACCAGCACATATCGTGATAAATCTAGTCCGCTGCTCTCTCTCTCTCTCTGGTTGCCAAAGGACAGCGTTTCCTAATCGGGAAGAATCACTAGCACATGTGCTTGCAGCGCGACCTGTGATTCGCTGTGCAACCTACCCCCACAAGACGCCAACAGCGTCTGCGATTGGCCAGAAGCACCAACACTACGATGCCCCCCTGGTCCGTCCCCCGTGGAGAAGCAGAAGGAAGGGAAGGAGGGATCTGGTGCACTTTGTCTATCTAGACTACATCGGCCACTGAGCAATGAGAATACCCTCAGGATAGTTATTAGTTATTGAATGTTAAAAGACTGATAAACAGAAGTGGTGGCAATGTTGAATGAGGAAGCAGTTCACGCAGGCAGCTTCAGATTAGAAAAATAAAAAGGCAATAACTTGCAATCGATGGTTCGTTGAGACTGTATGCACCTACCTGCCTGCAGCGATTTCTATGTGGCTCAGCTTGGGGGCATTTCTGATAGATTCGCCTTGTCCTCCAGTCATTGAGTCGCGTGCCTTATCGCCTTTTCTACCATGGATATATTGCTTACGTCCAGGGAAAAAAAAATACCTGTGGGATTGATGGTTTATAAATGGAATAAAGCAACGAAGGAAGGGGTTGGAGGACTTTGCTGTCTTCTTCTTTTTGTTCCTTTCTGAGAGCATGCCGTTAAGAAAAGCGTTGCCTGCATGGCTCATTTTGCCTGATATCATTGGCTGTCGCCTTGCATGTCTTTGTCTTGGTGAGGACGAAAACTTGGCACAGACTTCTTCCCCTCTGTTCCAAGATTAGTTAGTCCCTGGCCTTATCTATAACGTCGCTTTAGCTTGATATCTTGATTCCGAGGTTAGCCATCTGCTGCTAATGAGCACGTTTTGTCCTGGATGGACTCAGAAGAAGGCAACACCTAAGATAACCAAGCAGTACGGTGCCATCCAGGCATCGCCCTTATTGGCTACGTCTCAGCAGAACCCCGAGTAGCCCAAGCTATTGCTAATAGCACTTCTACTGTATATGTCCTATTACCACAGATAAACACGATCCTCTCAAGGTACAGCTGATCCCAAGAGCTAACAAGAGAAGAGCCCGGCAGTCTTTCTGGCCTGCTTGCCTGCCATCAATCCATCGGTACTTCTCCAGCTCACGCCCCATCCAGTTTCGTAATATTGTGCTAAAGTAAGACCAGTCGTTGCCTTTGCCGTGCTTCGACTATTTCTTGTTTTCTCTTCTCGTCTTACATCAACAAGAATCTTTTCACGTGAGCTCACACTTGCTTAAGTTCTTCATTGTTTAAAGTTGCCGTCTTTCATTACATTCTTCCTCCTTTCTTGATACCCTTTTCTGCTTTTCACTGTCGCATTATCCACCTACAAGCTTCACATCGTCTTCCTTGACAAAGTTTTCTATCACAGTATTTCAATACTTTTTTTTTTTTTTACCTTCGTCAACTCCACATAATCAAATAGGTAGCCAAACAAGAGCTCTAGCAATCCACATCCAGCCAGCCAGCCTGTAGTACGAGATCCACCAACTTTCTCTCTTCCTGGCGAATTGTTTACCAGGCGCACAAAAACCTAGACATTATATAATCTTCCAATTCACATCTCTCCCTCTCTTCCATTACAAACAATGCCTCGTCCAACCCTACCACCAACGCCAACATCTTCAACAGATATCAGGGGACAGGACGGCGCCAAGCACATGTCGTCTTTACAATTAGCCTTTGAATTACCTCCTCCCGCCATCGCAAGCCCCAATATATGCGCTGATAGCAAGAGCTCATCGTCTATTCGCCGATACCCAGTCCAGGCAGCTGAGGCAGTACAATCGCAAAGAAGAACTTCTGCCGCCAAGGACACACAAAGGGATAACTTTGCGTTACCGCCGCCACCAACACGCACCCGAAAGATCATCCAGATGAAGCCGCGGAGTCACGATAACGAGAAGGCTTTGAAGACATTGGCGTCAATATCCGCCGTTGCAGCAAACGCCAAAGTTACTGCTAGCGACTCGGCTTCTTGTTCATCAGCAAATATCTCGGCGACAGCGGCGGCTGCAGCCTCAGCTTCTGTTTCTGCTGTCGCAGCAAACACCACATCGCCAACCTCCAAGAAGAAACAGCCGTCCTCTACTAGTGCGGCTGGCCGGAAACAAGCCCGTAAGACGGCGCATAGTCTGATCGAACGGCGGAGACGGTCCAAGATAAACGAAGAGTTTGCTGTGCTTAAGGGCATGATTCCTGCCTGTACTGGCGAAATGCACAAACTCGCCATTCTTCAGGTCTGCACCCTCCATTACTGTGATAAGCAGTCAGCGACTCCCACTTTTAAAGTCTCTTTCGCTAACCAACTCATGCTTCATAGGCATCTATTGAGTACGTGCGGTATTTAGAAGAGTGCGTGGTAAAGCTAAAAGCCCAGCACGAAGCCAACACTGAGAAATCAAGCTCCAACCCACCAACGCCAATGACTGCGTTTGATCTCAGCCAGCACCACCACATCTTCCAAACCACTGTCGACATTGTCATGGCTGATTCCGACGAGTTAGCGTCGCCTACCGCCCTAAATGCACCATTATCACACCAAAGCTCCGTCTCGCCAGCTCTGTACTCCAACGACTCACGACACCGACACGACTCGTACTCCTCGGTGTCCACAGACAACCAACGCTATGGTGTCTCGTCAGCAACGACATCGCCAGCCTTCGGGCCCCAGATATATGCGAGCTATGGTGCTCTACCTGAGTCGGCGTTGACGAGTCCGGCTCTGCATCCACAGCGCGGTTTGGACTATGAAGCGACGACGGCTTTGCTTATGCTGAATAGTGACCGTCGAGGAACGGAGTCAAGGCCTATTGTTGGTCAGGGCCAAAACGGCAGTTCTGGTAGAGGAATGTCAGTCAGAGATTTGCTGAGTTCATAAGGTTCAAAGGCTCATCAAAAGTCCACATGAAAAAAAGACCGGTGCTTAGCCGATAGCAAGTCACATTTAATAGTCTTCAAAGTTCAACCAGACAAATCGATTTGCTGTTAAGCTCCGGTTTATTTTACCTTGACTTTACCTTGGTACATATTCTTATATTCTTTGCATTTAAGTTCAGCAGAATTTAGTCCTACTACTTTTTTCGTATCTTTCAAGCAGCTAAGCACTAACACTAGTTACTTATAGCATTCAGTTTGTAAAAGAAACACAATACAACATACCTAGCAAGCCTTGCCAGTCTATGTCATTGTGGTTGCTTTCACTGCAAAAAATACGGCTTTGTTCTTATTAGCCTTCGAAATATTTCGGCTAAATAACACGCACACACTACATCCGCCATATTCCAATGCTGTGCATCCTGAGAAGAAAACAATAGTCAATATGGCAAAAATGGAACCCGAAGGTCTCGAGGTAAGGTAGATCTTTCAACAATAACAGACTTGTTGACATCCTATCCTGAAATTAAGAATCTAGTCGAGAACGCGTCCGGAGCCCATGCCATGATTCGATAATGGGCTTATTCAAAGAGGCCCAAGCCTTTTATTCGGGCATTGGCTATTGCTTCCTAGAGTTATTTGGCGTTATAACATGCAGGGGTCTGAATGTATAGGAACTAAAAAGCTGGGGTGTATGGGACTAACTAGTGTCTAATACACATTGTATATTTGTCTTTAGCGAAGACAAGACTTCTATATAGTCCTAGAGGACAAATAGAGGCTCCCTTCTTTCTATAGTTACAATATCTTATTATCAACTCAAGGAGGTCACAAAGTGCCGTTCTCTTTCCGTCCTTGTGACTGTTTCGATAGCCCCCCCCGGTCAATGTTTCAAGACGGGCGAACATCGTACGTTCTTTTCTCTGCCAGATTCCTTGTACGCCGCTCAAGATCCGAACAGGTCCAAGCTTTTGTGCTTTAACAACTATCGTATGCGTAGCTAATAGTACATCGTTTATTGTTCTTTTCCTTTTTTATACCTTTTGTTTCTAACTTTGTGTAAGTAGGCAGCTTCGTTCGCCGAGTACCATAGATTGCATTCCATCAACAAGTACTAATGTTCATGGTCGAACATAGACAAATAATGACAGCGTAGAACAAGGAGTAAATCGAGGGCTCGGTGAAGGTCACTTGGGAGCCATGGGCTGGCTATCTGAAACTCGAACGTTTCTATTTCCTCTATCGCTATCTACCTGGATAGTGTGATACTCTGGGTTATGTAGATTGGCGTATATATGCAAGTATAGGGAACAGCCAGACGGAAGCCATGGTGAAGGGTTCCTTATCATCCGTATTATACATGAATGGACGCTTCAACCGCTTTTTGGTGGTCAGAGTTCTCCTCTTTCTTATTTCCAGCTTTCGGTTGGTTTTCGTCTCTATATTATGAGTTTTCTCTCTGTATCATTATCACCTCCTTACGAAGCCTCTTTCCAATTTTTTTATCTCCTCTATTCGTAATCTTATCAACCTGAATAGTCTCTTCAGCACCAATGTCTGTGTTGAACATCTTTCGTCCAAACTAGCCATCTCCTCAGTATTTTTTTCGGGTATACTTTTCTTTCAGATCTCTTCTCAGACGGGGACATCATAAGTCGAATGTCGTCTTCTTCTATCCTTCCTAATATCGTCATCCACAACGATACCTCAGCTGATGTACGCAAAACCGGCCGTAACTCAATCACCGCAAACACCACATTCGAACACGCTATCGATCCCTCATCTGTCGCCGCTACCACGATAATGTCCTCTTTCTTCGGTGGAACGTCGCTGCCTAAGCATAGCAGCCGAGACAAAAATAGTAGATACTCTTCAACTACTACATCTGCCGCTACGCCTACACACGATAATGCCGGCTCGCCTATTCTCGGCCCTGATGAAGACGATATCGTTGACGGCTTGGATCTCGGCGGCCGTATTTTAGGCTCTACAGCTAGTGACCTCGGAGCCGACTATACGGCACGAAGTGAAATTGCGTCTACGTTTGGCGGCACCACAGCGGGAAGCACAGCGCCAAGTACGACAGGCGGGAGCAGTAAATCACAAAGACGGCGACGACGCTATAAGAAGAAGAAAGCTGCCGCTGCTACTGCCGCTGCCCTAACTGCTTCTGCTGACAGAGGGGCAAACAAGGCACATATTCTTCCTCAGACACAGAGTCGGAAACCAGCCTCTACACGAACAGTAACAGCCGTAGAGGACGATGACGATTCAGAAGAAGCTGGCGGCGACGACGATACCGAAAGCTTGACATCTGGAATTAGCAGTTCCGCGTCAAATATACGCTCTGGAACCACTGCCAACAACAATAGCTCTTCAGGAAAACGCATGATCACGGGAACACTCGATCTTACCAATGCTATCAACGGTGTCACACAACCTAAGCGCAATACTAAGAACAAAAACAAGGCCCCTAAGGTCACCGAGAAGCAGCCCGTCAAGCTCCAATTAGGCCTTAACTTGAAACTAGATATTGAGCTCAAGGCGAATATTGAGGGTGACATCACTATCTCTTTGCTGTAAGCTTTCCCCTCAGCGAAGTCTTTCATATTCATTTTATACCTGTTTAATATCTGTCTTCATATCTCTCGTTTTATTCCTCCCTATATGCGTCATGATATTGTAAATCCACCGCCGAAGTACCGGCTAACCATAAGATCAACCACCCCTCCATCCTCTTTGTCTGTCTGCAGTTAGAAAATCAGAATCCAGAAATCATATCTCCTGCCCCTCCAAACATCCCTACACAAGTATATATAACCTTTCTTCTTATACGTGTTTCTCACTCTCCGCGTCCGCCTCCTCCCTCGCTAGCGCCGAAAACAACCCTGCGAAACGTTCCTCGCCTCAAGTCCATCTCGACCCAGACCACGAAGGCCGCTCGACCTTCCGCAATCTCCATCACGAACTCTTCTTTATTCGCGTCGGGACCATCCGCTTCTACCAGCGCTGGCAAGATCAACAAGTCTCGCCGCTACTCACTGGCGGTGCTATGTTAGCGCTACTAGCCATCGGCTTTCTCATGGGTTTCTTGACCCGTAGTGTTATGAGTACGGCGGTTCTATGTGGCGGTCGGCCCTTTGTAATGCCCATGTCGGCATTTTGAAGATAACAAGTTATGATTATCTATAGCGTTATGTTCAAAGAGCAGAGCATTGATGTCCTGCTCTACTTTAAAATTCATGAATATACAGTCAAATTTTAATTTACAAAAGAAAAAAAAATGATATAGCGAAAAGAAAACGGTACCGAGTACATATTAGAGACTGCTCAGAGTATACTATCGCTTCATATAGTGCAGAATGTGAGTTCAGAAAAGGCACTGAAATTTCACAACTCTAATCACTGAAAAAAAATATATGCTAAGCATCGTGCGAGCATTTCTAGTGCTTGACACGCTGCCGCGAAATATCATCTTGTGCATCCTTGACAAGGAACCTAAAAGTTAAACATAAATGATCAGATGTTCTATATTATTCATTGCGTTTGAACAAAGAAAAGGAAAAATGAAAAAAACTTACTTGTACCAAAGAACAGTAGGGAAAATAGTGCCAAAGTGCCAAAGACTATGGGCATCTACACTGCGTGCAAACGGCTGGAAGTCCAGCAGTTCCAGACTCATCGCCATCATAACCCACGCCACCGCAAGACCAGGCCACGTAGCCCAGAAGTTGCCCGTCCGACGGTACGCAGCAATACTGAACCACGTCCATAGCGAATTCTGGACCACGCCTATGATGACGTTGGCGGCCATGTTGTACGTGTAGTTCCAGCGCACCAGTTTAAGATAGCCAACATGGCCAGCATACATGGCCAAGCAGATAATCGTCCAAGCCTTACGGATCTTGCGCATGCGGCGTTCGGGGCCGTCAAGACGAAAGAATCGAATGACAGTATAGTACATGCCGTAGAGCACAGAGGCGCCAGCAGCGAAGTAGTCAAGTTGTTCTGTGGCGCGGAAGTCGCGAGTGTGGAAGATAGTGCTAAAAACCCAGGACGCCATACCGAAAAATGCGAACATTTCGTAGTAAGGGCGCATAGAATAGGATTCGGGCATGTTGCGGCGCACAGCAGTCAGGCCTCGGCGATGGGCAATGAAGTTGCCGATGCTACAGATGACACTAAACGGCTCCTGTATGCCCCAGATGCGCTGGAACGGCCATTTGCCGTGAAATTGTACGATGGGCTCGAGACGCTCTTCGCGCTGATCGGTAATGATGTGCTGGCAGGTATAGTCGCATTCGGAGTGACAGTCCCAGAGGAGAAGACGGCGAAGAAGTGCTAAAGAGCAAGGGAACGTCAGTCAGTGTGTCAACCACTCCGGAAGCTATGTGATCCATGCAGCTCGCACATGCGATCGAGGCACGGCCAATTTAAGGGAGACAGGAAACAAGAAGAGCAAGACATACGGATTGGTGTCTGAGCAGAGCCATCAAGGCCGCAATTTTGGGTCATACAGACCTATCGATACCGTCAAAAGGTTAGCAGTCCGTCAAGAACTGTTCTTTGCGTGCTAATTCGGCATGCGCTACTAGTACTACTGACATTGACACACTCCCCAAATTCGGGCAGCCGGTCGCCAGTCGACGCCTGAGCACCAGGAGCCAGAAGGCACAGAGCCAACGCAGACAAAGCTACGAAGCGCATATTGAGACAAGTGCAGGGGATTATCACTAGGTTGATGGGAACGGTTTGCAGGAGATCGAGGGTTACAAAGCTGAGATAGTCGCGGGTAGCAATGACTAAGAAAACAAGATGCCGATCAGATGCTTATTAGGCGGAGGAAACAGGACGAGTTCAAAGATGTGACGAACAAAACAAAAAGAGTAACAGAAGAAATAAAAGCAACAAACCGAGATGCGGTAGGAAAATCCCGATGCCCCGCGATGTTTATGTGCAAATCAAGCCAAAAAGAAAGAATAACGCAGAAGAAGATGAAAAAAAACACAAGATTGGGAAGAGATTTGTGTGGACGGAAAAACGACAAGATTTCAAATTCGTCTGAAGATAGTTCCAACAATGCAACTACGTATTTGCCCTTAACTTTCTCCAAATAACCCAACTTGGGCTTTTGACAAGCTGCAATTTGTCTGTCCCAAAGAAAAAGGAAAAAAACCCTGCCAATTTTTTTACAGGGCTACAAATTGTGGAAACTTATTATATTTCCTATTTGCTCAGCTTTGGCTTCACAGCTTTGGGAATGCCGCAAAATATCATTCAAATGTCCTCTCCTCTCCACGCCGTCCCAGACAGCCGAGACTCTAGACCAGAACCATCGGTTTTCATCTCGTCTAGCAGAATCTCACTCACGACTTGCATTATTGTAGTATCTAGTTATTTGCCTCCTATAGTTTTTGTAATCATCCATCAACAAACTAGTACAGCTGAAATCCCTGTCTTGCAACATCACATAGCAGCTGTCAACATTGTTCATTAACTCGTTTATGTATTGGCGAGTGTGGCTATGTCCACCAAAAAGAAAAAAAAGAAAAAAACATATCGCAGCACTATATCTAATAGCAAGTAGAAAGTAAATGGTATCTCTTCTCATCCTCGTTTTCTGGCTTTCCTGATCATAGTCTGATTCACGGTTGCCCTCATGTCCTACTATCCACCAGAAACTACTTTCGGGTACGTGCTCTCTTGAGGGGTTATATTCTGTCCGTAGGCCCCTGGTGATTCTCTGTTTGGGGCGTCACGAAATAGCTATACTGATAGAGTACAGCTCAACGCATTGACGTCAGTACAAACTGCGACCAGAGATAGGCAAGGGAAGATCAATCGTGACGAAGGAAAATCTGAGTACGGTGCGTTGGTGCACCGACTTGGTCTTAAATGCCTTCAAGGCTTTCACATAAAGTCATCACTGCAAGGAAAGAGTTAGTAATGGAACAATCAGAAGACGACTATTCGAGGTATATATGGTACTTACTCGCCATAGGCATCATCATCACCGCCGTAGGTGTTAGTGTCAGTGACAGTAGGGCGGCTGGTGTTCAGAGTCACCTTGGTCTTGGCAGCCTTAGTCTTCTTGCCAGTCTTGGCAGCCTCCTTCTCCTCACGCATTTTCTCGTTACCAAGGGCAGTCAAGGAACTGGCGATCTTCTTGATCTGATCGCTTGTTAGCTCACGAGCAGCCTGCTTCGTAAAGTCCTGTAGGAACAAGCCGTAGTGGGCCTGCTTGGAAGATTGCGATAGAATGGGGACCAGAGTCTTGGACAGTGTCTCGAACTGGGTTTTGGTGATGGGGTTGAACAGTGGCATTTTCGTCAGATCGACAGTGGTCGTAGGGTCGCTCTTAGAGACAATGACGGCAGTGCCAATAGTAGCGCCCTTGCGGTTAGGGTTGATACCAATGTCGCCGAACAGATCCTCAGCGTGATTCAGGTCAGACTCCTTCTCAGATCGGCGGAGGCGAGCGCGGCGCTCAGCTTCGGTTTCGTCATCATCCTCTTCGCCCTCCAACTCAGCATTGCGCTTAGCCTTGAGCTCGGCAATACGTTCGACCTTGCTCTTCTTGGGCTTGGCGTCCTCAACAGCCTTGAGCTCGGCAGCCTTCTTAGCCTTCTCGCGCTCAACTTCGGAGTCATCGTCATCCCAGGCATCGGCGACCTATATTTACCGGCATAGGAGCCAAGAAGTCAGCGGGTTGTGCTCATCAATGGGCCAAAGTGACAATATGTGGCAGCTATCTCTGAGCCCTATACTTTGCAAGTATATATCTTAGTGGGTGATCATACGTCAGAGTCCTCTTCGTCTTCATCGTCAAACTTAGAGCGGCGCAGTACAGCAGCAGGAAGAGGGGAATGAGGGGCGCTGGTGATACCCTCCTCTTCATCGTCTACACGGCGCAGTCGCAACAGTCAGCACGGAATCACAGAAGAAAGACAAAGAAAAAAACTAGTAGCCGTGCCACAGAGGACTAGGGCTCAGCTTTCCGAGAAAATAGTCAGGGATGCAGTTGGTCGCGTATATCGAGAGCTCTGCAGTCGCAAAAATTGGCGTTCTTTGTGTGCACTTTTCAAAGCACCCGGGCGATCAAGTTGAATAACTTACCCCACTTAGGAGCCATGATGTCACTTGTGTGAAAGAGATAGTAGTCTCGTGAGTTAAGATTAACAGAGAAAAGATGCAGGTGGCGACAAGGGGGCTCTCGGAATGGCGCGGCTGCTTGAGCGTTCTCGTTGCAAATCAAGACCGAGAAGGTTGTGATGGCATCAAGCAGGTGTGGAACAGAAAAGAATGATGACGGGGTTTTATTGTTAGCGAAGAACATGTCTAGCTTGAAATTCTTGTGGGCAGTTAGTATACCGTGCTAGTGTTATGCGTTAGTACTGTCTCATACCGCATAATATATGGGTACTTGTACAGTTTGAAAACATGAATATGCACGCAATCACTATCAGTCATAACCCCAGTCACTTGGCTTGTGATGAGTCGTCGCTAACAATCATCAACTTCTTTACGACTTCTTAGCGAAACCCAAGTCGGAGGTAAGTATGACATCAAGCTGTCTTTGTCTGAATACAGTTGACTAGCCCGGGCACATCTCCAAAAAGGAGATATAACATAATTATGTCTTGCCTGTGCCCAGTCTTGTCATTGTGCTATGCGGCTACAGTTGCTCACAAGACACCAAGCTCGATGTTACCAGCGAGCCGCTTTATATGTTCATTATATACAATATGGAGTACTTGTAATCCCCCGGGTCGCGGCTTTTTAAAAGCCGTACATACATAGTGACATATGATCACTGACACGTCTGAAAGAAGATGATCATGGCTTATATATCATCATGCCTTTACGCGGTTCAAGGTCTGCACGTTTAAAAGAAGCTACCATACCTTACTCAACAGCTTCGAATAACCTCGAACTATATTTTGCATAATATAGTATGGTAACTCTATAGAACTCCAGCCATATCTGAGGGCAATATATCCTAGCCCATACACGTGTCAAATTGTATAAAAGGTGAATGATGGAAAAATATAAACTCACTTGACAGTCTCTGAAGCTACATATTTACATCGCACTTACCTTTAACTAGTGCAATTCAGCTTACCTTTTAGTGTCAAGTTCGTGATATTAGTTAGCGAACCTAACCGTAGTCATACCCAGAGCTAGACTAATCACTATGTGGCTAACAAGATCTTCAATTTTTCATCACGCGGAGTATCATTCAGATCAAACTAAAACATGGGTGTATGGGTGTCTCATCCTTTCTCTGTTGTATATCGTCGTGAGAGACTGTCTTGCGGGAAACGACTGCTTACCTACAACAACGCCACCAACAAGACGCCTTATCTTTCAGCCAAGATGCCAGCAATAACCTAAAAAAGGCCATCACTTAGGCAAGGGTGTATCTAAGAAATGTTATACTGTAAGCTATACTTAGCAAGAGTAGTACTAACAGACGTGAACTTGCAATGTATTGCAGCTGTGGTTATGATGTCACTGGTGTGACTTTTGGTTAACATAAAGTAGATTACAATATGTCAAATTATTTATACACGTACTATGTAAACACATCTGCGTATATATAGAGCCGTGGCCTCCAGAAAAATAGAGTTCGAGTACTGAACAACTTAGACAGATGTGAACGACCATTCCGTTATTCCTATCTCTACTCATCTCTCTACTCATCTCTCTACTCATCTCTCTACTCATCCCTCTACTTATCTCTCTACTCCCTATCTTCCCTATCTAGAGCAATCACTCACTATGGCTGCTGCCCGCAAACACGTCAAGGACTTGGCTCTGACCAACATCACTGACTTCCCTGAAGAGGACATCAAAAGGGCGCGCGTTGAGAACTGCGTTGGCTTCGTCAAGATTCCACTGGGCGTTGCTGGCCCTCTCAATCTTGTTGGACCCGACACCAAGGGTCCCTGCTTCATTCCCATGGCCACTACCGAGGGAACTATTGTAGCAGCGACCAGTCGCGGCGCCAAGGTTCTTAATGCCTCTGGTGGCGTCAAGTTTGAGGTTCTCGACGAGGGCGTCCATCGCTCGCCGACACTGTTATTTCGCAACGTCGACGATGCTGTCAAGTTCACCAAAATGTGGCCGCAGTACCGCTCGGAGTTCATCCGCCGTGCCGAGGGGACCAGCAACCACCTCAAGCTTGTCAGTGAAACCCTCAACGTCATTGGCACCAGAGTATGCATTCTCTGCAAGTTCAATACCGACGGAGCCTCTGGCCAAAATATGGTCTCCATCGCGTCGCAGGCGGCCATAGACTGGCTGGCTGAGCAGCTCAAGACCCAAGTCTCTGTCAAGCACCACATCGTCGAGGGCCTCATGTCGGGTGACAAACTAGTTTGCCGGCAGGTATGGAGCGATCCACGCGGTGTTCGGGTCTTAGCCTGGGGAAAAATCACCGATGAGGCTTCCCGCAGTATCCTTAAGGCCTCGACGGAAGACCTCTACCAGGCATACTGTACCGCCACAATGGCATCTACCCGTATCGGAGCGAGCGGCTTTAATATCAATGTGGCTAATCTTCTGGCTGGTGTTTACACGGCCACTGGACAAGATATTGGCGCCCTGCCCGAATCCTCATGGTGCCAAATCACATTCGACTACGATACAGTCACCAAGGATATTCATGTCACCTGCTACTTTGCCAGTCTGTCGCTAGGCGTCGTTGGAGGTGGTGTCATCTACCCTACTCAGAAAGACGCCCTAAAGATTATGGGCTGTGATAACTCCAGCACAAAGCATCGCATGGCTGGTATCATCACTTCGTTTGCTCTTTGTTTGGATATTAGCACGTTAGTGGCCGTCATGACCAACACTTTCACTGCATCTCACCAGAAGCTTGGACGCCCACCTAAGCCTACTAAGCTATAAACGTTGTACAATGACCCTACCTTGTAGTATGTATCCCTAGTTTAACGACTAGTTGACTACAGTTAGTACAGATAACCAATATGAGATTTCAGTATTCAGTGAAAATAATCTCACATTTTCATAGAGCGACCTTATACAGACATCAAGATTAAGTGCTAGTGGTGTGATTAACAGGCCACAATGAAAGTGGCAAAATTTTTCTTATAAATATGTCTGGTTCGTAATATATGTAGATTCTGTATTTCTGCTAGATAGGTAGGTAAATTTTTCTTTTTTTTTCTTTTTGCTCATAATTGATTTGGGTACAAAGGAAACATATGCGTGGGACAACGTAAAGATAAAGTACTAGGAAAGCGTTAAAAGGAGCGTTGAGATCATAACAAAAGGGCAGGTAAGTCAAGTATGACACCCCCGAGGAGAAACTCAACTATATTTGTTGTGATCTCTAGCAAGGGGGTGTCTAGCAAGTGTTTGGACATATAAGGAAATGAAGTAAGGAGCGGCTGTGGGTTAGTGGTTGGTCGCTAATAACGATGGATTAATTTCTTGATCAATTTCGCTAATAGCTTTCGACAAAACGGTACGAGCCCGCGACGCCGTCAAAGTCGTCGGAGCAGTGAAAGCCAGTGCTGGCCAAACTTTCTGCATAGTTCGGAGGCGACATACCGTAGCACGCCTCATCGCCTATCTCAGAGAGCCAGGGGTTGGCTTCTTCAAAAGCAAACATCTCTTCGATGAACTCATGCGAGAGGACAGAGGCCTCTGCTGAGAGAATGATGTTGCTATCAGAAGATTCTAACCCAGGTGCAAATGGGAACTTGAGGGCCATATGCACGTCAGGAGACTTACCAAACTCGGCGTCTTCTCCAATGAAGCCGCGCCTAATTCCCAGATCGTCGCAGATACTCTGTACAGTACGAGCATCTACGCCAGGGAAACGAACACGAATCAAGTTGGAGGACTCTAATGTTATTGGCAAGTCACCAAGTTCTTGTAATTTTTTAAGATCTGCAAAAACTGTTGACAAGTCTTTCCAGGCCCGAGTGAAGTCAAGAGCGAGATCTTCAATGAAGCCATCGGCCAAAAGAGAGGCAGCAGCAACGCTCCCCTGCTTAACATTGTCGGAGGGAAGAGTAGTGGGCACGGTAGCAGCCAGGGGAGTCAAAGCAGTGATGGTAGGGCTAAGACGGAAGTCAATAAACGACCCCGGAGAGGTCTTGGGGGCATTGATAGCAGCCTTGAGCTTCTTCTCCTCCTCAGCATCCACGGTGCGGTAGGTAGCGTTGCCGCGACCATCGATGCCATCGAAGCGAGCACGCTGGCCGGAAAGGCAGAAGGCACGCATAGCCTGAGAGACATTATTGATGACCTGGGCGGGAGCAGTGGGAGTATGGGAGAAATAGCGGACGCCACCGCCACCGCCAAAGGCATAACCACCAGCAGTGCGAGGAAAAGCACCGCCAGTCAGGTTAGGGCGGAGAGAGCTGGCGAAAGGCGCCCTGCCAGACTGTTGGGCGACACGGGTTGCGGTCTCCGAAGTGGGGAACTGGGTGCGGTCAAAGCGGGGAACTCCAGATTCAGTGGTTATGTAACGACGCAATGAGTGCATGAACGACGGCTGCTTCTTGGCGGCTGTGTTGAAGACCTTGGTGCGCGGCACACGGCGCGGTAGACGCGCGGCGATCGAAGATCCCGACGATAAGCGGGCATTGTTTGAGAATGTGCGGGATTGATGAGAGGACGGTGATTGTTTGCTTGTGGGCACAGCGGCACTGATTTTATGCCGTATGGCCCGAGATCCCTTCGTGAGAGCCACTCGCAGGAGCCGCAGGGCAGCTGGTGCTGCCCAGAGGGCCCCGACGGGCGACATCTTCTTGAGGGTGACACTGGACGCTTTCTGATGAGCAGAAAGACGCGCTGCAGCACGGCCTTGGTGAAGAAGACAGTCGAAGAATGTGTTTAGGGAACAAAAAGTCAAGATCTTTAGTTTAGGAAACAATAAACTGTGATGAGAGAAGGAAAGGGGAACAAACCGAATATAAACAAGACGTTCTCGCCGCCTTATCTCGTTCATGCAGCTAGCTGACTTTGGACGCCTCACATGGCCGTTCAGGCTTTAGTTCAACTGGTGACGAGCCAATCGCTTCCGCCAGCCATGCATCTCAAACGCAGGATGTGCTGGACAACCTTAGGCCAACATGCAAGCAACCTGCGGGTGGGTGGAGGGATGGATTGATGCCTGGCTGCCTCACCGATTCATGCGCCACATGTCTTCACAGGCAGGCCGCCCACTTAATTTGTGGCGTTATTGCATCGAGACCCCACTTCGCAAATGCCATAAAAATTCAGCGCGGCGGATGCGACGAGAATTTTTTTCTTTCAATCTTGTTCATTGCAACTTTTTTAATCTTTTTCGGGGTGCTGGCTGCAAGATGTCACGCTCTTGAGCTCATCTATCAGATTTTTTTCATGGTCGATGAGCTTCTTTGGCCCGTCACTTTAAATTCGAGTTGACGGGCCTCACATCTCGATGGTAAGACTCTCTCGGTGCTACACACACACACACACAAAGGTCGCAAAGATGAATAAATCACGAACAATCCAAATCTTACATAGCCCGTGGGGACCACAATTAACTCTAGAATTACACTGAGCTTCCAACATTCATGTTAAATTATTTTCTGATTTAAAGCCTAAGTTCGTAAAGCTAACAATTTATGTCAGACCAGGAAATTTTCTTACGTAATGCACAAGGTCGCGGTAAATATTACTTTGCAGCACATTATTAAAGGTTAGTCTTTACCCAATAAACTACACTCAGTCACCTATCTCCCTCTACACACCTCCACGTCTTGGGTGATGAATTAAACGACTTGGGATTCCTCAAACCGAACATATTATGTCGATTTCGTTGTAACTAGTTTCAGCCTTGTCTGACAAGACATTTACATTCACTTTTGCGTGATATAATTACAATGTGAGCCTCAGCTAACCCAACTTTCTTCAGGTATACAAGCTCTTGTGAACTAGCAGCATAATCCTATCATTGGTCACGAAGATGTGAGGTCAAGGGCTCTAGTGATGATAACTTGACGAACGGGCGGACACAATCGAGTAGCTTCAGCTTCATCAGAAACAAACGGGACTGTACATCCTGTGATGTTGCTGTCGTGACCTCTTGATGAGAACTCGTCATCTGATCGAGTACCTAGACCACTGTTTTCGTGATCATGATGGAATTCTCCAGCCCAATTACATCTATATTTCACGCATTCTAACATGGCATGCAGGTATTCAGATAAAAAATATGCAATAATAAGTACTTGGTAACTTCAAGTTGCAGATAGTGACAGTCTTCTTGGAAGTGATGTTTGTATTCACACTGTTTGACCATTTTATCGATTCGTCGGTTTCTCGGGCCTGAAAACACATTTTAAAACCTGATCCTTGAAGACATGAAGTCTCTTAGTAGTTGTCGGTATGTGACTTCCATGCACTATCTGAATTTCCATTCAATATGCTGTATATACTTAGTTTCATCTTTGCCTTGAGGTTGGTAAAACCACAATATATACACAGCGGGTGTAACAGCACTCTCGTGCTATGCATAATTCCCACAAATTCTCAACTAATCATCCTTCATCATCAACCGACTGTGACCTTAATTCGTAACATCAAGATTCCCCTTGATATCTACGACGTTATATTATAGCCTGCTATAAGGTGACTTACAACCTAGGATTATGCTGCCGTCAGATGACGACATCTGAGCAGTGATATAATGCACCTCATGCTATTCAGACCATGAAGCATATGTGCATTCCCTTGTAAATAAAGCATATTATGAACTACATTCCCGCCGCTAGACATAGCTTGAAGGCATTAATTCACAAAATAAGTGGTTTAAGAATCATATTCACTTTTCGCTCGCGATGTTACGGTGTGCAAATCAGTTGTGGCGTTGTCGACTCTAATATATATTGAGGGTTAGTCAACCCTACTGTAAGCAAAAATTTAGGAAGAACGAACCCCATCTATATTTTCATATTATCAGTCCTATGACATGAAGCAGGAAAGGGAGATAGCGTGATATTCGACAATACGAGGCAAGACAACAAACTAAAACCAGTCGTGGGCAATTGTTGGGTCCTGCAGAAGTTGGAGCGTACCATGGCATATTCAGCAGAAGGGATTTCATGCGGTAAAGGGAGGTTAGATGATGAGAGAGAGAGCTGTCAATGCGGCTGATAATTTATGCATCCCGCAGTATTTTTTTCTATTTTCACTCATTTTTTATGAGCTTCTAGATCGTTCATATCTCCGCATTACTAAATACGGAAAATTTGGTCCGGGGGTATTTGGGATTTGGGACTCTATGAATACGGCATTACAGTTAAATTCTACAAATTGTGTAAGTGGGCATTAGGGTATCTCCGATCATGCATATAGATACATAACGAGACATATGCCGAGAAATCATGTACACTACGACTGAGAGAAAATAGAAGAGCACACAATAGCTGTTGTCTTGTGGACCGAGATCGTAAAAGTAATCCAATAATCACGATTGAAAGGACGATTCACCTGCTAATAGCTTTACGGCTCGATGGACCCGAGCTCTAGGACATGAATGAGCGAGTGAGTGACCTGAGGCTAGATATTTTATGATTGGAGAAATTACAGGTTGTTCCGCGGGCAAGGTGTATTGGTACGTGTACCAATAAATACGAATAGGGGTGGTGGTGAATGAAAATATGCCATGGGGGTAGAGCTATGGGAGCCATGGCAGAGACATCAACCAAGTATTTGTGTATCGTGTCGAGGTGAATAAGCTAAGAACGTATAGCTATGTTTCAAACCAAGGACAATACCCGTCGTCCTTGGGGCCTTGATTCAAAATTATGAATTATATATATTTAATTGGATATATAGGAAGAAATGCTGCTTCTACAGGAATGACAGTAAAACCAAACCCTCAGACATAGTATCTTCCTGTTACAAACAATGTGGATAAGAATTATGAATGTTGTATCTAGTCTTGTTATACGGGACTAGGGGGTAAGTAGGAGTAGGAGGCAATAGTCATCTATCTTTTGTTTATCTGCCGAGTTTTGTTTATTTTATAAGTGGCATTTAAGGGGCGAGTTGGAATACAGTTAGTTATTGTTAAATCAAAGAGATGAAATTCGGAGGGGGCAAGCCATTGTGATAAAGAGATCTGATACAGCATGGAGTTGATAAAATCTTGAACCATTCTGCTGCTCTGTCTGGGTTTATGCTCCTATGTGATTTGCAAATGTGGCTCAGTCACTAAAGGCCGATCTTTCTGGTTAATGAGATTCAAAGTTTTTAGTTTCAGCGCACTATTGTCCAATTTAGTCCTGTGTGTTTATTGTTCATTGTTCAAACTGTGCCCTGAGATATTTGCTGGTGCTACTTGTTATCTACATGTGATATTGCAACGCTGCCAGGGATTTTGCCTGCAATAAGCCGGCTTTGGAACTAAGTATGCGTGCTAATTTAACTATGCTGTGTTAAGAAACACGAACACCTGGACACAGAACATGAACATATTAGCATAGGGTGCCAGCTATAGAAACAGAAGTCAATACCAAATGCTGAATCTATGACGGCCTGCCCATAATGAATTGAGCAAGAACATATAGTATGTGCTGTATTCGGTCTAGACTGGCATCTGCTGGTGCCAGTTACGTTACTGGGCAGTATTAAATTGTAATTTTTTATCTTATGATTATTAATCTTATTGAATTTCTAGAACTATGAATATAGTAAAGTGAATATTAGGGTACTGTAGTGTGTGTATATTGGTTAGCGAGAGGCTGGACAGGACGTAGTAATATATCTCTGGTAGCTGCAACTCTGTTGGATAGTATATCATGAGTAAGTGAGTCTGGACTGTGCCGTAGGGCCGAGTCGTCTTTTTTTGACAGGTAAAGAACGGGCATATGTTACAGAAATCAACCATAACAACGAGCGATGTCCGTCCTTCCCTCGCCCTGGTGAATTCGGGAGGATCTTCTCGTGGAGTCCCTGACATTTCCTTTCTGTTCTACGAGAGAGTTACTAATGTATAGGATCGCATAATTCCTCAAGTTAAACCCTTCTTTCAGCAAAGCTAATTAGTCGTGAACCAAAGTTTTTGCGTACCAATTAGCAACCGGAGGTCTTGAAGTGACGCGCAGCGGTTCTCTGCACACTTCAGATGTTCTTTCTTCCTTTTTCTTTCTAGGTCTGGCGCAACATTCTGCGAGGGTTCTAGTGTAGAGATCGTCGTTTTGGCCTGACACCAGCGAGATTGGACAAGACAAGAAGAAAACCTTTGTTTTCTTATTGCTCTCCTTCTTTGTCTCATTCGGTGTGTACATGCTCTGCCTGCTTGAATCCATAGGAACAAGAAAGTACCGACGTAGGAAGAAGAGTAATTACTAAAGTGCGGGAAGAAGTAACGAAATGCCGTTCTTGCTTTTGGCAGCTCCTGATCGACATCATGGAAGAAGGAAATCAAAGTCCGTTCTATTCTGTCAGACGGGTTCTTAGTTGTGACAGCCCACTATACTTGACATATACATACATGTACTAGTACTAGTCTACTAACTGTGCTGAAAGAGAAAGTAACGGTAAGGGTTGGAGGGCAATCCATACTGACAGAGGGGACTAGCTTGGGATACTATAGAAACATGTAAAGAAAGGTTTAAGGCAACATACATATAAAGCTAAAGCTAGAGCCAGAGTGAAAGCTAAAACAGAAGGTAAGGATAAGGAACAGAAAACAGGAGCGGAGGGCCTTGACTGAGTGCAACCTCACACAAGCTTTCAATCTTAGATGGTGTTGTCTTCACGACTAAGCGGCTGGCTTCGTTCCTGATCTAGGTTGGCCCCCCCCTGACTGCTGGTAATTTAATCGTCCATTTCAAAGCGAGGAAAGCAGTGCCTGGCTGGCTGGCCTACCGTTAGAGCAGAACAGGAGCAAGGAACTGTAGGACTTGCTAGTTGTCAATGGACAGCTAAGTAGTAGAGCATAGAAGAAACTAAACTCTGCGGGGACTTTCATAATCTTACCTGCAGCGTAATTATTAGGCTTCTCTGTGTCGATTCTGGGGATTGATTTCATTCTGTCTCTCTTATTTTTTTCTTCATCTTTTCTTTCCTGGTTGCTGTTTATCTCCATCCCTAACCGTTTCTGCGAACGCCGCCTGATTCCTTCCTTTGCCTGCCAGCCCAAGTCTGTCCATGGGACGACCGAAGTACAACGGCGAAACTACATACAGCAAAAAAGTGACTACGAGTAGTGACAGCTTTTCAGCTTAAGCATCCGCTTCGCCTCAAGACTCGCCACTGCATAGCTTCCTTTCTGTGGCCGGCCAAACCGTTTGCGTCCCTTGCTAGCCAAAGTCAGCCAGCTAGATCCTGATTGGCGCCGCCTGCTTGGGTTAGCGCCTGGAGAAGCCGACTTACAGAATCTTGTACCCTCTGTAATATTGCCGACTGCGCTATAGCGGCGCCGCTCTCTCTCCTAGTTGTGTTCTCTCGACCTTCATCGTATTTGCGCCGACTGGCAGCCGTTGCCAAATTCCTCCTGAATCGTTTGCCTTCCCTTTCAGAATTATTTCCTGCTCGAACTATCTAGATCTTGTCCACCAGTTCGCAGTCATAATCATCGCCAAAACAGGAAATTACTGCTCGCTTTATCTCTCATAGGCCGGTTTGTTGATACTGCTGCTATAGGCGTGGTCCCTTTCTGTGATTCTGTTGGCTGCATATATCGACCACTCCTGCTTCTTTCCATAATTAGAACCTAGTGTCCGGCTTTCTGCAAGTGCTTCTTGCAGCAGTTGCCGCGACCTGTCTTTGAACCTGTCTTTCCCTTCTATTAAAATTTATTTATCCAGCCTCTACTCTAGCTTTCGATCTGCATTGAGCCGCAACTGTTGCTCATCCCGACCTTTGTGTGCTTCAGCGCTCATTGAATCGCATCTCCGGCTCGCCTCTCGAACGGGGGGTTTGACGTGTATTGTTGTCTATTCTTTGTCTTGCGCACGTCCTCTGCCAACCGCTTTTCTCGCCCGCGTTTCTTTCCTTTGACGACAGCTCGACGCTGCCGCTAACTCGCTGACCGGGTCCGTCTCTCGCGTCTCTGATCCGTCCATTGCCCAGTTGGGCATCTGTCATCTGTCATCTGTCCCAGCCGATGCCAGCCACTAGAGTCGCCCATCTTGCAGCAGGCCCTATATAAATCCGAGCAGACACCAACACCGATACTTGCTGTTCCACCACCTAGTCTATCTATCGCGACGAAAGCTCTTCTACGGAACACCGCCCAGGTGCCCAATCACCACTATAGCTGCCATATTTACATTCCGCTTCTACACGCTGTACTAAGCGCCGTAGCTCGCCATGGCCACGCATATGGAAATGGCCTATCAGGCCCCTCCGTCGCCGACCCTCACAAATCCCGACATGATTCTACCGGACATGGACTATGACCGCTCGACTTCCCCTGACCGTTCCGATGCGTTGCTAATGTGGAAGAATGCTCAGATCGGCGACATGTCGTTTGCGTTGCCGCCAAGCCAGTTCATGAATCTGGGTCACAGTATGAACATGTCTGGTGCTCCAATAACACCAACCACGCCCATAATTTATGGAAACGGCACCATGTTGTCTGATATTGGAGAGGTTACAGAGGCGGAGAGCACTGCCGGCGGCTACCAATCGCGACCTGCTTCGCCAATGGTGCCTCGAATGACTAGCCGGGCAGCTCTACGCGCCGGCACGCTTGACACCAATGCTATGAACATTGCCTACCAAACTATCAAGAACAAGGCTCGCCAGACACATGAACGCCGCGCCAGCATTGATTCTACAAGCACTATCAGAACAAACGAACATGCTGGCTTGTTTGCCGACTTTGACGACGCCGCCAGCGTCGATGACAGCAACTTTCAGGGTGACGACGAAGAGAGTATGGCTGAATCATATAACGAGGGAACTGCACCACGAAACTTGCTGCATCCCGTGAGACCAAATCCTAGTGTCGACCCCAATGAGGAAGATCGCTTTTCGACAGTCTCAATCGGCCGTCGCGCAGAAGAAATTTTAGCCAATGCGAAGCGGCGGCTCACTGTAAGTTGGATAATTCTCCCAAGCAGCGGCACTTAAAGCTACCGATCCGTTCTGATCTATCTGTATATGTTGCAATCAATTACTGACTTAGTACTGTAGACCATGGAGGGAAACCTCAACAGAGCCCGTAGCTCTCTGTACATTTCTACTGATATGGACTCTGATGGTTCCACACCATCGCCACCCATGAAGACGGCATCAACTCTCGATCAAATGTCACCTCCAGTCACCCGATATGGCCATTCTCGGATGAGCAGCGACCAAAGCTTGAACACTGACTCTCAAGCATTTCCTCGTAGAGCTGCTAGTGCGCTTGGTGCCGCTGGCGGATATCGCCATCTTTCAAGTTCAAGAAGCGCAAACGACCTTCCCCAGAAGGCAAAACGCCTCAGTTCCGACAGCTACCAAGGGATAAACACTGACGACAACATGAGCGTTGATTTGCGGCACACTAGTGGCCAGATGGATAATTTACTGTCGCCTATCCAATATAGCGATCGTGGTATTGTACGCTCGACTTCTGCCCTCCAGATGCGTGACATCAAGGACCAAGTTAAGGATCTCAAGGGAAAGGTTTCTGCTTTGCGCCAACAGGCTCGCGCCGATAGCTTGAAACGGCAGAGTCTGCAAAGTCTACGAATACCTAGTCCCTTTACTCATGCCCCGGTTGATCAATGGTACACAGAGCCAAAGTCTACCAAAAATGAGCCAATTGATCCTCGCGAGGAAATCGATGGTGCTCAAACACCTACTAGAAACTCTTCACAAAAGCATGATTGGTCGGGCGAAGTCTTCGCCTCCGGCGATGAAGAAATGTCACCCATACAGCTGGACCATAAACTTCCTCGTGATATAGAACATGATCTGGAGGACTCTAGGTCCGTTGTCAGCGAGTACGAAGATGCGGAACGGGCGCCGACGCCTACGAATCATCGCATTGTCACCCCCTTGAACCGCCCCGAGTCACGAGCTCTAGAGGAGATTATCCAACACCGACTAGACCACGAGATGGATGACGACATGCGCACAGAAGATGGATACAACGAAGGTGCTGCTATTGTTGACTATGATAGTGATAGTGGTGATTCCATGTATCATGATGCGCCGCTTTCGCATGAGGATCGTGAGGATGCCTTTGACTACGAACACTTCTTCCTGCATAGCGCTATGGGAACTATCAGCCAGCAGCGTCTTGAGCGCCGCGACAGCTTCAGCTCGGAGGGTTCTGTTGAGACCACCCGTGGCCCTAACTCTACAAAGCCCATTATTCAGAGGCGCAATAGCATCGATACTATCTCGACTGTTGGCTCCTTTGAAACCGCTGACGAAGGCCGTCAAAGCAGACTTGTCCGCAACAACAGCGATGGTAGCGTCGTTGGTGGCTCTTCTAGCGACAACTCGAAACGGAAGAGCATTGATACATTTGTTTCCGCCGAAGAACGCCCGTCTACTTCGCGCCGTGCCCGGACGACATACCGTTCTAGCTCCGGAAGTGATGTCCCTCGCTCGACCTCTTCCATGTCCTCGTCTAACCTGGTGCCTCGCAGCAACATCATCCGCCGTCCTGTCAGCACATCGGCCTTCCATCACCGCCCATCGGTCTCTTCATTCGACTCCACCGGCACTAACCGGTCCTTCCCTTTGGTTAATAAGAACCGCCTGTCTCTTACCTTACCGCCTGTGCGCGGGCGCGCACAGTCAGCTGGCATTCCTACGCCACGTGATTCCCCGAATGCGGAGCACGAGGAAGAAGAGCTTGCTGATATCCGCGATCGCCTCATGCACAGCGCGACTAGCGCCACTGGCCGTAACTCCCCGTGCATCAATGGCGGAGGCGGCGGCTCTAACCGCAACTGCGATTCTCGCCTGGGTTCTACGGCGTCTGTTGGACTTCACCGTGAAGACCAGGTGCTTATCGAGCAATTGGTGGCTAGTCTAGGCCAGTGCGTGCTGAAGCTGAGCGAAGTGAATCGTTCGTCTCCTGAAAGCCGTGTGTTTAGACGCCGTATGATGGCTGCTCGTCGCATTCTAGAGGGTCTTGAGGATGTGTCAATACAGCAGTCCTCGCGGGGTACAACGCCCTCTGCTTAAGTCACCATCTATCTACAAGCAAAACAGAAGTACCTGCTTTTGTTCTCATTTGCTACTGTCTTGTCCTTATCCTGTCTTTGGGCTTCCTGTTTCTTCTCAACCTCCTCCCCAATGGTCTCAGGCCCTCACATCCTCTTGTTTCCCGTCTTCCTTCTGATATGACGTCCTTGATGCTCTCGCTATGCGCCCATGCTATATGCTCCTCGAAATCTACCACTATTAGATCTGCGCTCTGTACTAACTTCAATCTTTAATTCTTCTTTTCTCGCTTATACTTTTTCTATTCCCATTCTTCTTTTTGAAAATTTCGCTTCCCGTCACTCGCTTAACCACAAAGATCACATTCTTGCTTTAATTAATCTTCTGCTCTAGGATCACCATAGTGCGGCTTCATTTTTCTTTTCTCTTATACCATCTATTTCTAGACAGTTTTCTTTGTCTATTACTATTTACACACTTGAATTTTTCTTTCTCTTTGCGCTTCTTATTATTCCCCTTTTCTCATTTTATATCGAGTTTGGATACCATTGGATTCACCCTTATTTGTCATTTTTTCTTTACTATCTCTAAGGAAGACTCAGTCTACTTGCTGCATTTCCTCACCAACATGTTGAATTTCCTCTTGTTTGTACTCACCATCCCTATCACTACTACTACCATTTTCTTCTGAATACTCCCTGTTCTTTTAAAATGACACGTGCATGTCTTGATCCACTTAGACATGACGATATTGTTCCGTCAAAAACCGACTCAATATTATTTACTATTACACCAAACCTAGGCACTGCATTAGCAGAGTGCATGTACTATAAGTGAAATTAATATCCATACCAGCTAATCCACATGTTCCAAGATAAACATGATCTCGCTTATTACTGTTACTCCGACATCTGCCTTATTGTCGCCAAGCAGATGCTCATATAAGTGAGTGACCCAAACTCTCTTCATTTCTGGGAATATCTATTATCCCGTCAAGAGAGACCGACTGACTGACAAGCTTGATTTTGATTGTTCTGCATCACTTCTTGAGACAATTGTGACTTGACGAAATTTAGAATTTGGTTCTAAAGCCGTTCCGATATAAGTCTAGTTGTACGTTTTGAGGTATCTGATAAAGCATATATCATCTTAAAAGAAGCCTTCTTTTTGTCATACTTTTTTGTCTGGCATAGAAACTTGAAAAAATAGCATACCTTGACTAAAGACTACCCTCAGGTTATATGAACAATCATTCAGTAAGTGAATATTCCAACAATAGCTATCATGCTTTAATTTAGAGATAGTGATCAACAAGACTATGAGACAGTCATGTCTGAATGAGTGCTGTCAACTAATTTCCCTGATAGATACAAACCTTACTGAAGATCGTGACATCTGGCTTCGCACATGATATCTCGTGCGATGCCATCAAATTAGTTTTCCCGCCGAATATCACTTCCGTCACTCGCCATGGCGCGCTTGCAAGTCTCTCGGAAGCGCAAGCCTCGGTCACCATTAGTAGATAAACCAACACTACCTCTACCAATATCACCATCATCATCGTCTTCTTCCTCTTTCATCTCGTCATCATTTCTCCTACCGCCGACGTTCACAGAGGACACTCAGCATGTCTTGGAGCCATTCATCGATCAGTTAGAAATCAGCACGAGTAAGAGTAGTAGGATCAGTATCAGCAGCAGCAGTTGCTTGACATCCTCCGTGTCTCTATCATCCTTAGACGCGTTTCGAATCATCAAGAGTCAGGAGGATTCTCCTTACATAAACTTTTCGTTGAAGTTAGTACCTGCGGTGTCAGATGAGCCCAAGACAAACCGATTCTACCATGCAAACAAGCATAGTAAATCTAGAAATCCCGACTCTGCCCAGGCGGTCTCTGGTAGTGCCAATTTAGAAGCGACTGAACGCCAACCAGTATATCCCCTGACCATCGAGAATTCATTGCAGACTCCCATGTCGACCACTAGCAGTAGCTCGACGACGAGCTGTTCTTCCAACCCCTCTTCTAATCGGATGTCATTCTGGTGGACGCTGACAGACGAGAAGGGAAATGCGCAGCACACCAATGGGCAGGCAACAACATGCGGGCTCTGGATTGGTGGTACAAGCCTAGGCTTGGACGATCAGATAGACATATACTAATTACAATTTTATTCAGAAATAGAGCCTCCCCAATGTACGATCAATAACACGAGGGAGGAAGACACGGTATCGTCGACAAGGGACAGTCTGCGCTGAAAGACGAAGGAGCTTGCAGAGGGAGGAGATGCGCTAAGACGGATGCAAGGGAGAAGAACTCACCAACAAAGTCAAGCAATCGGTCTAACTAAGAGCACGAGAGAGCGAGAGTGAACGAGAACCATATACGGTTACGTCTAATAAAAAGAGTAAGATATGGCCACAATTGCACATATTGCAAATATTACAACAAATATCAGCCACACTGGAAGCTCACTGGAGCTATGGAATAAAAAAACCTGAAGGAGCTGATGAGGATGCGAGGAGGCGTGATACAAATAAAAGCCATATCTCAGGGCGGTCAAGAGGACGCAGTTCTTTGTACATATATGCACATATGCTTGGTGCTGACTATACGAAAGTAAGATGGTTAAAAGGCACCCAGATGACTATGTCGTGTCGATCCTAGGCTAAGTAAGTTCAGGTTCTTTTTTCATATATTTCAACTTTCCCAACATGGCTCAGACCGAAGGTGACAGCGACTGTCTTTCATTATCTCACTACAAAGCAGCAACTCAGTCATTAACGCCAACATATCAGTACACAATACTACCAAGATTAGTGTGTTTATCTACCCCTTTATTTATCTCTCTTGAATCCCATACTACGAAACATTGCCATGAGGCACCCACAATCTGTTGATCTTCCGGCGTCGTTACGCAACATATGGGAAGAAGCCATGACACTTCCTCAGCGCACACTTTCCGTCCGCCGACTCCGTCCAGCATCATCACGACAATCGCAACACATGTCTTCTCATCCCAAAACGACGCACTCGTCCACTTCGTTTTCCATGCCAGCAATATCACGACGCAACAGCATGGCCCATCCCGAGCACCTGTACCACCAGCGATCCACGAGCACAATCAGCCAAAGTATCAGCATGAATTGTTATGACCCGCCAGCTTCTATGCCGCCATCGCTAGGCCCTATGCCGCGACAGGTGCGGGACGAGGCCGGGCGCTTTCACGTAGTCAAGGACGGGCCAGTGTGGAAGAAGAGTCGTAGCGCGGTGTATTTCGAGATTCAGACGCCACGGTCACCCATATCTAGCCGGTCTGGCGGAGAAGGAGGGGAGCAGGGACTGGATGCGGCAACATTGTTGACTGTGCCGTCAGGGTCGGAGTCCAGCGTGGAATATGTGCGAGAGGCCCCGTCTGGGCTTGGTCGAAGTCACACCATGAGCCGCAGCCAGCGGATCTCGTCGCGGCTACGTAGATGGATTGCAGAGCGCGGAAGAAGTACGACTTAAGGGAGAAGTTAGATACTAGGCTTACGACAGTTGATATTTACTATCTGAAAGAACGTTTTGATTATCCTTTATATGCTAATCATCCTCCTTATAGTGACATTTGCAGTAAGGGTTACACTGGATCGGCTACAGAGTATAACCCACTATAGATGCTACCTAATAGGGCGACGGCCGGAAGGATTAGCGCTGTGGACTTGCTACAGCCTCTATTCCCAAGGGCCTGCAGTCCAGCTGAAGACCAGGAAGCAGCCAGCCTGCGGAGTCACAGCACAGCAAATTATTGCTGCAACATCCTAGTCTTGACGATCCTATCCGAGGCGTTTGATTGGCTGACTCACACTGATAACGATCTTTATCTTAAATGTAGCAGAGTTAGAGTCAAAAATAGGTTTGTCTAGGCGACTAAGAACGGGACTTAGCTTAAGACCCTGAAGGGGAAAAAAGAGAGAAATGCTGCGCTTTTCTCAAGCTAAACTTCTATGATCTTTCCTAAAATATTGTGTTTCTGTTTTCTTGCAAGCATTTCTTTCTTCCTATAGCAAACAGTTTCTGGAGGGCTTCTCAGTAGAGCAATATCCGCCCTCAAGCTTGCGTTGTTCTGTTTCTTATCTCCCCGTCAAACCAAATCTGCTCAACTAATATGGCTTCTTTGTTGGTGGCGGCCATCGCCGATGCAGCTGGCCAAGATCAAAGTCAAGCGCTTTCCGGTATCTTTGGAAGTATCAGTCTCACGGCCTGGATATGTCTCTTGGTAAGTGCTCTGCTTGTTTAATTTGCTTTTCCACGCTTGATTTGGTGCTTTGTCGTCTTATCGTCGTACTTTTTGCTAACAAGATTGCTCTTATCGCGACATATAGACGCCGCAGCTTATCGCTAACTACAAAGCCCAGAGCGCCGATGGGCTTTCCATGGCGTTTCTGTTCATCTGGCTATGTGGTGATATAACTAATCTGTCCGGTACGTTTGCGATCATGAAGCCCCGCGGGGTTTCTACACTATACTGACGCTCCTGAGGCGGTCAATCTCTGCACATTCTCTTATCTTCGATCAGCTCTCACGCGACCAAACTCGCTTGCGCTGATCGCATTCCTCGTGATACCCCCCTCAGCAACCCTACAACCCATGACTGAATTTACAACCCCCACTCTGATAAGACATTGATTTGGACTGCTGCCGACGAAACTGCGTGTAGCCATACATACTTACATACAGTGCCTGCTAAAACTGACTTCTTTGTACTCCATGTAGGCTCCCTATTAACAGGTCTTGCGCCGACTGCCATGGCCCTGGCCACATACTTTTGCTTTGCTGATATCATCCTGATCAGCCAATGTGTCTACTACAACAAGCTCAACGCCCGCCGGAAAGCCCGCGAGGCCACACTAGCCGCTGCCGCCGAGCATTCTGAAGAAGAGCCGCTTCTGCGCTGTAGAAGCTCCTCTATCTCGAGCACCCAGTGCGCTACCAGCAGTGCCGCTGATCCACACCGCAAGACGATGACTCTGCCTACACTGACAACGGCGGCTGGCGAGAGTTCCAAATGTAGAAACGCAGATTCTAAGCTGTGGCTGCACAACAGCCTGAGCTTGGTTGCCGTGTACCTCGTCGGCTTCATGGGCTGGTGGATGTCGTCGAAGCTGGGCGCCTGGAGCGAAGATCCTAGTCTACCGCAGGATAGCGCAAGCACGGGTGCCGTGGCTGGCCAGATTTTGGGCTATATTAGCGCGCTGTGTTATCTGTGTGCGCGTATCCCGCAGATCATCAAGAACTGGCGCGAGAAGTCGTGCGAGGGCCTCGCGCTTCTGTTCTTCCTGCTCTCGCTGACGGGCAATCTGACGTATGCTATCAGTCTGCTAGCCTTCTCGCAGGACAAGAACTACCTGATAAAGGCACTGCCGTGGTTCTTGGGGTCGGCTGGAACTATCTTGGAGGACAGCATCATCTTTGTCCAGTTCCGTATCTATGGCGATGCGCCCCGCGCTTCCAATGCAATGGAAACAGAAGAGATCTAAAACAGAAAAGGAATCTTCTTTCTGGTTGTATCATTTTCCTGCCTTCTAACATCTCATGATAATATACAACTTTCATCCCGTAGCAGAGATATAACGCCATATCTCTTGCGATCTACAGCCATACTTCGAGCACATAGGCGTTGTCGATTCGCAGTTTATCTAGCGGTTTATTTATGTTTCTCATCTTTGGTTAATCTCACATTTGCTGTCTTTTTAGGCTACTGGTCTTTGGGTCCGACTGCTCGTTACAACCTTTCTCCATCGTGTTGCATTGCATTTCTGTAGGCGCGCATCTCGCATACTGAAGCGGTCACGGTTTGCTTGTTACTTTTGCCACTTCTCTCATTTTAGTTTAAAGCTTTTATTCATTTTATTCAAGTTGATAGTATTGAGCGAATTCAGCCTACATGCTTTAGGGTGAAAAGATCGGTTATATTTGTCTGTTAATAGCAGTTTAAGGTTTCTCTATATTCTCTCTGTTTACATCGAGCTCTAATTCTACTGGTCCCTGTGACCCAAATGTTGCCAGTCATACTGATACTGTATTTTATATGTTGGTACTACTGCTAGTATATCTTGGGTATAACTTACGCGAGCTGTGGTTCAGACACAGCATCCGAATCAAAACTAGCATAGGAAAAGTATAATAACAAGCTTACACGATATATCAAGACTTTGAGATAATTCATCAAGTTGCCTCCGCTTTTTAAGAATATAGGGTTAGGGTATATATATGTCTTATATATGCATGCCTTTCTGTTTCGTTCTACCTATCAACATGTCGTCACTTGAAACCTTCTGTGCTAACTTTGGTATGGACGCGAAGGGTATTCCGAGGATTCAGAGCCGCAAAAGCTTTCTATGTCTTACTTTGTCCTTGTTTCCTTAGCGACTCAATCGTTGTTCTAGATGGGCATATTTCTTCATTTTTCAGTGAGCTGTAGAAGGATATAGATGCGTGTCAAAACACAGAGGGAACAAGAGTTGCCTGTTTGCATCTGCGGAAATTCAACATTTAAGATCCGGAAGTATCTGCCACATCCTGTAGTCTCCCCCCAAAATCCTGGCAGTGGCTCTCAGTTTCTAGCGTCATAAAAGGCATACTGTTCATAATTCCCCAGCTTGCATACCGCCCGGCTACAATACAGAAACAATACTCCAGCGTAAGGCTCGCTATGCTCTTGGCATTTGATAAGCCTTCGACCGGACGCTGCCTTGCTAGTCAGCCCGATGTAGGCGTACCGAAGCTGTGGCTGCAAATCATGGCCATTTTTGGCCACTTTGTTGTGTATAAGATGGCCGGCTCTGGATTTCGACTCGGAACTAACGTCATCTATACGTACCACACTAATCACTATATCTATAACGTCTACTTCTCTGTGCCTTGATGAGCAGACAGCTAGAGGTGGTCTTCATTGCCGAGTTGGTCCTTCTTTCCGTCCTGGTCTCTTCTTCGCTCTGTTGCTTCGCACCTTCTCAATATAGCTTCGTATACGACTGAAGGCAGTAACTCTTGGATTATCCTCTCTGAATCAACAAACAACCTCTAAGGCCTTTTATAATCTTCGTCTTCTTCTTCTTCTTGTTGATCTCCAGCCCTGCCTTTCCGTTTATTGCTTATTCCATCAATCTTCCTTTCCGACGGCTTGGCCGCCAGCTCACTTATTCTTATCCTGCAGGCTTGCTCTGACAGTCTCGATCCGAGGCGTTCTATCTTACTGTTTTTTTTTTCGGCTGTCCACGAAGCCAACCCTAAATATCATTAGCCAGTCTCCCTGCCGGCCATTGTTCCGTCGAGGCCTCAAGTCTCGTAAAGTAGCCCTTGAGGCTAACTATCAGTATCCTATTTACAAGATGACCTCATATCTATCTTCATCTGCCCTGCTTGGGCTCCTCATATCAAACGCCGTTGGAGCCCCATCACCGTCGCCCCTAAACAGCAACTCTGTCCCAATCGCTCTGATCCCCCCGGCCCCGGCCGAGAATACGATCGCCAGCTCCTCTTCGCCGGTGACCTTTGACCTGTTCCGCACTTCCAACGAGGTTCCCGCAACCAAGCTCTTGCGCCGGGAGCCCTCTGATATCGATGTCCCCGTCTACAATTTCTCGTCTGTCAGCTACAATATTGCCCTTGACATTGGCACGCCGGCTCAGCAGGTCAATGTTATTATCGACACCGGATCTTCCGAGTTGTGGGTGAACCCAAACTGTGCCGAAGCCCAGTCCAAGCCCCAAAAGGAACAATGTCACAAAAGTGGCGAGTACTATATATCTCAATCTTCTTCTGTTAAAACATCATCCATGCAAAATCAGATTCAGTATGGAATTGGTAGTGTTACGATACAGTATGTATCTGATCATATTGCTCTGCCCGGATCGGACATACTGGCCAAGGACGTCATCTTTGGCAGCGCTATCCACAGCTACGACATGAACCAAGGCATCTTGGGCCTTTCCTTTGGCAGAAACTACAACATTCAGTACCCAAACTTCATTGACGCGCTAGTTCTGCAGAATCTCAGCGAGATCCACGGCTTTGGTGTTGCTCTCGGCACCAAAGCTAACCCCAACGACGGGTCTCTGGCCTTTGGTGGCGTCGACACCAAAAAATACGCGGGAAAGCTCCATACTGAGCCCATCATCCCGCCCAAAAGCAGCCAACACCTGCACCGATACTGGGTCCAGCTCAACTCCGTGGGCGTCACGACAGAAACGAGCAGCGAGAATATTACTGATTCCTCGGCGCTTGTCTTTTTCGACACTGGTGCCACTTTGTCATATCTGCCCAAGAGGGTTGTTGACAAAGTTGCAAGCATACTAGATGCTACATACGATTCAGCTCAGGGCCTCTACCGTACATCCTGCGATGCCCAAGGCACGGTCGACTTCACGTTTGGTGACTACACCGTCAACGTCCCTTTGAGCGAATTCATCTGGGACGTCCAGTCTGGGTCATGCTTCCTGGGCTTAGAAAGCTCTAGTGATACATTTTTACTGGGTGACTCATTTCTCCGGTCTATTTATGGTAAGATGATCCGTTTCTTATCCTGTTAACTGTCGGTATTCTTAGATACTGACCGTAGATCAGCCGTATACGACATGGACACTCCGGCGATCCATTTCGCCAAGTTTGTTGACTGTGGCTCGAATGTTCACATGATCCCGACGGGCGCCAACAGAACAGCCGAGTTCGTTGGTGAATGCAGTTTTGGCGATACTCGGTCTTCAGATGACGCTAGCGGCTCAACCGTCGACGGCAGCTCGGACGATGACAATAGCGGGAGCTTAGATACTGGGTCAAGCGGAGGAAGTGGCGGGAACGCCGATAGCAGCGCAGACCGGTCCATTCAGAGTGCACTGATGGCAGCAGTTGTTGCATTTGGCGTGCTACTGACTATGCTCTAAAGTACGAACCCTTGAAATTCCTATGCCTAGTTTGCTGCCAGTTAGTTGCAGCTACGGACGGCCATTCCTTTACACTGTCATTCTTATCCGCCATTAGACTTACACTTAACGGCAGGCCGTTATCATGCCATCACCCTGTTGTTTTTAGTCCAGAGCTTTGCTCTGTTTCTTTGAGCCAAAGCACAAATTTTTTTTTTTTACTGACACCATTATCGATCAACCTACCCTTATTATATCCTTAGACTTTAAATGAAAAAAGGAGTCAGTTGAACAAATCTTGCTTGTCCACACATATATTCTGTTATCGAGACTCAGTGATTCTTCTAGAAGTAATGTAACAATAAGCTAGCATCTGTAAACAAGGAGTCGATACTCGCTTGTATGAGCCCGACTCCGTACTAGAGAGACGGTCTGGTGACATCTCCCAGATTCTAGAACCATACGGTGAAGGTAAAGACATAATTCGCAGGGAGTTTTTGTATTTGGATACATGCCTTGGGGCTTTATGTGCAACAGGCTGAAGTAAATGAAGCCAAGAAGTGGTACTTGCATCTTTGTTCTCCTGCCACTACCCACTACAGAGGACTAGCGAAGAGAGTCTAGACTCAAATAGAAGCAACCACAGTTGCTGTCCGAACCTGTAGTTCCATAGCCGCCAAGACCAGGTAAGGAAGGGACAAGATCTGCGTATATTTTTAGGTGTGGTCTAGGTTAAGACTGGTAAACCCTGGGCATGTTTGTGTTGTCACTTTCTCATTTGGTGACTCAGAATCCCTAGTTGAAAGCTTGGGGGATATGGAGCTATAATTGTTCTAGAACGGGTAGTCACTACAAAGAAAAGACCAGGAATCACAGTATGTTATGATACAAGGTGATGGTTCAGGAGAAGAATCATTTCGGGCGTCGAGATTGAGGAATGTTCTTCCGATGAAGCAATATAAATTTGCATGACATTCTCCGTTTGTACAATGTCTTGAGATTCTCGAAAGGTTTTACTGAGACTCGCATCGTGACTTTGGTTCAAGGAAAACATAGACCAAGAAGACAAGGCGGTAGAGTCCATATCGTTGATAACTTCGAATCAGACTATGACTATACTATAATTCTTCGTTCTGTTCTTTCTCTTGATTACCGCCTCTTCACATTCATCTCTTTCTGTCTTCACTATATACAACCTCTTTTTCTTCATCGCCACCTTCTTCTTCGTCCTTAGTCATCAGGATGCGCTTCTCGGCAGCTATTGCAGCCACCACATTGGCTACTTCTTCCGTTCTAGCCCAGAAAACGACGGGCAAGTTAGGGTTCTCGCTGGGCATGGTGAATCCAGACAACTCATGCAAGTCGCAGAAGGTTTATGAAAAGGACTTTGACGCCATCGCAGCAGCATCTAGATCCAGGATCGTGCGTATCTACGCAGCTAGCCAGTGTGATTCAACCAAGAACATTCTGCCTGCCGCTAAAGCCAAGGGCTTCCAAGTTGTCCTGGGTATCTGGTGAGTAGACCATCTGATTACTTCGCGTCCCCATATGTATCGTCTCTAACAAAGTGATGACATAGGGCGTATCCTAACGAATCTTACGAACTAGACAAGAAGGCTATCTTAGAGTATGGCCTAGGCTATGAAGAGCAGATATACGCCGTGACAGTTGGCTCAGAGACGCTCTATCGCGGTGAATTTACAGGCGAAGAGTTAGCCACCAAGATACGAGACTTCAAGCAAAGCGCGCCGCAGTACAAAGTCGGCACAGCTGACAGCTGGAACAAGTTTCATGACGGCACGGCCAACGCGGTGATTCCTGCCGCTGACATACTGCTCGCGAATGCGTTTTCGTACTGGCAGGGCCAGGACATCAACAACGCCACAGACATGCTCTTCGACTCGGTGAACCAGGCCTTTGACCATATCCAGGAAATAGCAGCCGCTAGCAATAGTAATGGCAAACAACCGGAGCTGTGGGTGGGTGAAACGGGCTGGCCGAGCAACGGGACTCGGTATCAGCAGGCTGTGCCAAGCGTAGAGAATGCCGGGCGGTTCTTCGAAGAGGGCGTGTGTGGCATGGTCAGTTGGGGATACAACGTGTTCTCGTTTGAGGCTTTCGACGAGCCGAATAAAGCACCGGCTATAGGAGAGGATGGTAGTGTAGCTGATGAGACAAGCTGGGGCGTTATGTACGCTGATATGAGCAAGAAGTACGATATTCAGTGTTAGTTCACGATATATATTCTACTTTAGGATTAGCAAGATGTGCTGCTCTTCTTTTTGTATCTCTGTAAATCTAACGATGCACTGTATATTCTGCTCATGGGAATCGCGAGGGATTTATCGGGGCACAGTAGGTTATGAAGAAGATAGATAGCACAAATAGGAGAGGGAAAAAAGCAGAAGCTAGTCTGATATTAATGAACGCAATAACGCCAATTCAATAAACTAATGGCAGCAATATAATACGCTAGCAAAAAAAAAAACGAGAAAGGTGATGAAACAAGAGGTATCTTATGAGTGAAGTTTGGTGGAAAAAGACGCTATGCCAATCCAAGAATGACTACTTGCGTTTGCGCAGAGGTCTTGAAGAAGATGTTAGTTTGAAAGGCACTAAAAAGAAAAGAGAATACCAAGACATAATCAAAAGAAAAAAGTTAAGGACTTACGCGCAGCCTTGAGGAGTTACGACGCCATACGGACAGTCGCCGGGATTCTTGCGGCTTAAAACTTGATCGGAAAATACGGGCGTGATGACGATACTAGCACTAACATAAGTGAACAGCGCGAAGAGGGAACCAAGGATCTCGGGCTTCATGTTAACGGTTAAGAAAGAATCAACGTATGTGCGTAATGTTGGTGTGTATAGTATATAAAGGAGCCAGTCCTATAGTTGGCGCTAAGCTTCTCTGTTTAAGAGATAAGAGAACAAATGAGTGTAAAGTAAGGCAACAACAGGCCAGCTGTAGAAGAACGATCGTGAGATTGTTGGAGTATTATTTGAATATGAGAATAGGAACAAGAGGGCAAGATATCCTAGAAGGAAAGGAAAATGAAGAAGAAGAGAGAGGATTGGGGCTAAGAAGGAGAACATATAAGCAAATAGGAAGAATATGAAACAAAGTGTAGCAAGGTTTACAGTGACAAGCCTCTCAGTATAAAAGAAGACGAGTATTGGTACCAAGCTCCTGACAGAGCTGCCAGAAACAGAAGAAAAGAGACAGCCAGGGGCTTCATTGGATACTTCCAACGCTTTCTCATTTTTTGCTCTAAACAAAAGATACCTACTACCAGCAAGTTTCTTCTGTGTTACTGAGCCTTAGCCAGTTAGAATAGTCCCTTTAACTGCTGCGACAGCCTGATAGCGTTCAAATAGGCCTAACATCATCAGTGTGTAGTACCTAAGAAGTTCTGGCTGATGGCGAACAGACCTGTAACATTGACTGTTTAGTAACGATGGGCCGATGCGAGTTTCAGCACGCGCTGAAACGGAAGCAAGAAAAAAAAGGTCTGGTTTTGGCGACTATTGGATTGAGCTTGTCTGTTAAGTTGACGAGGTATTTTTTTTATTCTTCTAAAAAATTAGAAGTAGACTATGACGAGACCATTGATTCAGCAGAGATACAAAGAAAGGAAAGCTATGTCAAGTGCAGCTTGCCATGACTTGAATTGTTCATGGAATCTATGAAGCGCGTCATGGCCAGTCATGCTCCTCTATCTATCCCATAGAAATAATGGCATTCGGCAGGTCTAAGCTCCTATGCCGGTAAGAATTAACTACTAGCTTAGCAGCATACAATTAATGGCCCATCCTTTTTTTTTATAGTTTCTGTCGCAAGGCTAGAATGTCAATTTTGGAGACATCCCACCTTCAACGTTTGCTTGTCATATATCTACGTTCTATTATCAAACATAAACATAGCCATCATTTTCTCCTATTCCAATGCTATGCCTTCTGATCAAGAACAGTCAAGATCACCAGCTTTAGTGCGTTCCGATGCAAAAGACGACAACAAGCACAGGCACAAGCGCCCACGCCAGTCATCTGAAGACAGATCCGATCGCAACAGAGATCACCATCGCAGCAGCCATCGGTCTCGAAGGGATCGTCCACATGACCAGCATCGCTCCCGCTCACGCTCTTCATCGCCGCGCAAACACAGACGGCACCACAAAGATGATGGCAATAGCAGCAATGACAAGCAACACAACAACGATTCGAGGCATCGTAGCCATCGCTCTTCGCGGCGCGCCCGAAGCCGTAGCATAGACGATGCACACAAAGATAGGCGACGACAACAACATCGGGAGAAGCATAGCGATGACCGCGATCGCAACACTGACCGATCGCATTGGTCGGAGCGAGACAGCCGAAGTCGACGAGGCCGCGGAGACAACAGCGACATTCAGCGTCCACCAGAGTCGTCTGCGTCGGTACGCAAGCAAGTCCCCTTGCCATCTCAAGAGTCTTCGTGGGCCGTCACCCGCGGCGAAGCGCCACCCGTCGAAAAAGAAAAGCCCAATTTTGGCGCTACCGGACTACTCGCTGCGGAATCTAACTCGGTGAAAAAGACGGACGGAACAGTTGTTCGCTTGAAATATACAGAGCCGCAAGATGCGCGAAAGCCACCGAAACGCGAGGCGTGGAAGTTGTTTGTTTTCAGAGGAAAGGATGTCGAGGATACAATCCCCTTGAGCGATCGCAGCTCTTGGTTGATAGGCCGTGAAGCTGCAGTGTGTGATTTTCACGTATCACATGGTAGTGTTAGCGGACAACACGCCGTGTTCCAGTTTCGGTTAAAGGAAAAGTTGAACGAGTTTGGCGATCATGAGGATGCAGTCAAGCTGTATGTCATTGATCTGGAGACAAAGCACGGAACGACACTGAACGGTGAAAGCTTACCCACTAGTTGTTTTATTGAAGTGCGCAGTGGAGACGTGATCAAATTTGGTAGCAACAGTATTGAGTATGTAGTCATGCTTTCTTAGTTATGCAGTTAGAAGTATTTCCGTAATGGGCATCATATGCTCAGTTATAGGCCTAAAACTACCACTTTAGGAATTTTTCCCCAATCTCAGAAAGTCCATGTTTTGCATACTAAGGATATGCTTAGCTTCCTTCGATTTGCTTTGATCTATATTTTACGTCTACACAACTCACAAAGAGTGAGCATACGACTCCAGGCCTGGCTACCTGCACGCACAGATATGATAATGGCTACCCGTAAGCCAGCCACCCAAGCTTCCGATATACATACCTATTCACGAAGATAGTGATTAGTTCCAATTGATTATCTTCGTTTTTTTTGTGGTTCTTTGAGAGTAAATCTGTGAAGAAGGTGGTTAAAACTAGTTTTATTTGGCTTATCACTTCATTCCACTTATCAAGTACGTTATTACTACTGAACAAGTCTTTTATTTGCGAGATATATATAATGATGTCGAACTGCATTGAGACGACAATAAGAGCAGCCAAGAGGGGAGAATGGAGTCAAAAAGAGACTTTACTACAGCAAAACCAAATCAGCTTGTACAACTTACTGATAAGAACCTATCAATCACGTTCCTCTCCAATGCCTGCACCAAGAGGCCCCCATTGATCGACACGAAAGTTTGCAATGAGGAGCGGGTTTTCGATTTTAAGCGATTTCAAGCGCTAGCTAGAAGTTTCCCCCGTGGTCTAGAAAAGCATACAAAGACTTTCAGTGGGTTGAGATAGACTATGTATTATCTGTATCTCTCGTAGTGATGGTTGAACTACGGGGCTTATTGGCAGTTGTTGACATTTTTTCGGTCTTGTTTTCTTTGCTTACACATCATAAAACCCCAGGGTTAGGTTGACGAATAATGACCAAAAAAATTGAGGCTACTTTTTTAAAAACACTATTTTCTTACTCCTCCTGTTTTTTAGTGCCCAAAAAAAGAAACGACTCATGATTGTGATGCTGGTGTCCATAACGAACAGAAAGAGAGAGAGCTTTGCTTCTATCCTAAAGTTTAGGTAGAGTGACAGGGGATGGGTGTTTTTGAAAAGCTCTTCCATGATAGTAGTGGTGCCGAATATCTTGCCAGTGGTGTCGATAGGAGACGACGATGTTGTGGGGAAGCGTGTAGTAACGGGCGATCGTTGACAAGTCAGTCGGTGTATCTCTGGTATGTATTGTTAAAGAATATAGTTAGTTGAGTGGAAGCATACGTTAGGCCCTATGGGACATAAGAGTGTACGAGCTCCGTATGTCAAAAGCTTGAGTAGCTAGCAGGATTACAGGTAGCCATCATGATAGCTTGTCTAGGTAATCAACCCTGGAGTCGTAAATTCTGTAGACTTAAAAAAAAAAAAACACATCTTCATCATTTTGCTTTCATACGTTCCAATAATATTGCTGATTTGAACATGTACTTGATATATATAGTTGGGAGATGCCGAGATCTCCTAGTGAGATTTGTGGCCCAGAACAGATTTCCAATTGTTATCTAGGCCTAGTGACTGGTTGGATACCCCAAATATGTTATGTACGAAAATTTCAAGACGCTTCTCGAATCGATCTTCGTCCATTGCTATTGATGCGATCTCACACAGCAGCATAAGCCATGAAACCACAAAATCTTGATCCAAAGTGCCCTCCAAAATTCGGATCTCAAGTGTTCGGGGGTTTGTGCAGGCGCGAGCATCCTCACGGCCAAACGCACTGAAGTTCATACCTAAGCGACGGTACTGTTTTTCTGGCCCTGAAAGTAGCTGTCCGAGATATTGGTGCGAGGGTGCACTTAGTATCTGGTCTAGGGCAGTCCATATTTGAGCACCTTGAGGCAGTGAAGAGACGATACGCGCCAGACGGGCCCGGTCCGGCTGTTTGTTCCAGGGAACAGGCGACCCAGCGGTAGGATCAATATCGAGACAAGCGTCCGTGGTTACAGGGATACCGCGGGCTAATCGAGAATACTTCGTCAATGGAGCTCCCCACGTGTAGACGTTGTTAAAGTTTGGCGACTTTGGGTCCCGCACACTTCGGAGAAGATCTTCGGCTAGCCACAGCAGAATGCCGAAGCGTTTTAGAGTTGGCAAGCTATATGACAAGCCATCCCGACGGCCAATGTGAACGTGTACATCACAAGTGTAATTCGAAACAAGAACGTGTGTGCATTTTAGCGTCTTGATGACTTTGGAAATCATAGCCCTACCGGTGGAATCGCTAGTTGTGAAATCTTTCCATGAGAAGATGGGCGAACATATTTCGGTTGGAACCCAACAGAGTTGTGCATATCGAGCTATGAGCTTGGGATCTTGCTCATCCGGGCTTAAACTTGCCGAATTGGCTTTTTTGACAACCCACGCCGAATCTGAGTATTCTTTGTCTGTCTGCCCACTAGCTTTCATATCGATAAGAGCCTCCGCTTTCTGATACGGGACCCGGATAATTGTGGAGGCAAGAGTTCGATAAACATCGAGTTGGATTTTAGAATCTTGAACTAATAGGGCAACATCGCTATGCAGAGTGTAGGAGGATGCATAGCATGCTGAGCTAGCTAATGTGGCACACCTTGATGCATACTCTAATGTAGAGCCTGCTGGAGGGTTGGATGTGGCGCCACGGGTAACAAAAATGGGCTGTGGCTGAGCGTCATCGTGCAACTTCTGTGTGGAGTGGGAACCAGGCTTGCTGTTGAAGAAACGCGGATGCTGTAGCAGCTGTGGTATCTGAATTTGTCTCGGCTGCGTGCTTATGAAAGCATCGGCGATCTCTTTCGAAAACAGGGTTGATTTTACAGCTTGGGCAGCCGCATCTAAAACTTTTGCAGCTGTGGCCGTCACTGTCGCTGCACCATCATTTATTCCCTTTGGTTGGGAATTTGCACGTCGTGCTTCTGTAATTTCTCCCAAGAGATCATAGTAAGGAACTGTCGCTGCAAGAAATTTCAGCTCGAAACCAAACGAGAGCATATCAGGTGAGTCTGGAGGTGCGCACGGCGGCCTTGACTCGTGTTCATGAATTTTGAACTGAAGTTCTGTAGGTCTCGGCGAAGGCAAAGTAGGGCTTTTGTTGGCAGCCATTCTGATGCTGTTATCGCGTTGACCAATAGCGACATTGGGCATCATGGTCGCGACGGGTTTGGCAGGTTGAGAGAGCGAGGAGGCCAGAAGGAGACGTGCAAGAAGACCAAAAAACAAAGTGGATAGAGATTAGGCTTGGATATTTTACAGTGAATCGTTCCCGACTTTGTTGTTCTTTTCTTTGGGCTGTGCTACCGAACGCTGCTGATTGATGCCATTAACAAAACATCGGTGCCCTCTTTCAGGGACTTCTCCGATCACCATCTAAATTTGGCAACAACGCCCATCTCTGAGTCGCCAAAAGCTCATTTATCCAGCCGATCTTGAATAGATAAGGGTCAGGGTTACACTGTCCCTATTCCTCTTTTTACATTAGTACTTGACCAAAGGTTACATTCTTGGCTTGGAAGAGGCCTGCTAAAGGCAATTTTGAGGTAAGAGATAGAAAGCGGGCGGAAAAGCGACGTCACATATTCAGGAACCATCAAACACTACCATTCAACGATAATGTGACTGTATAGAAGGTAGATGATATGTCATCCGTAGAATACGCTCAACCCTAACTAACGTACGCTAAAGACAATGATCTTTTGTGTCTTTGCGTACGACAATAGAATGTCACGCTACCAAACCATTCTTGGAAGCGTTTGTGTGGCCTTCTAGAATAAAAAAAAGAACTATGGCGGCTGGTTGTCAGCAACTTGCTCTTTTGATAATTAGTGCCCTATTTCTTGGACATTTACGAGCAATTATTATTGGCGCGTGACATTTGGCTTGTAGCACGACTTTGATACTCTCGCCTGCCATATATCAGATGTGAGCGAGTTCTCGAAGGCAACAAAATGCGCTTAGCTGTAACATGTCATTACAGCTATGTATATAGACTCCAATCGTCATGATTCACTTCTAATCGAGTAAAAAATAGTATATATATATATATATACTCTGGTAAGCGTTAAAACGTGCTCAAAATGGCGGATTTACCTTTCTTTGGAACTTGTGTCGACAAGGGAATTTATCTTAAGGAAGCTCAGATAGCGAGCTATCAAGCTCTGACTGGTGCTGTTTGCACAAGCACTATACATAGTGACATAGTATACATGAAGCGTAGAGTCAAAAAGTAACTTCATAGTTCTAGAAATTGAACAAGACTCAATGAACTTAGTTACAGCAGCGCATCTGTTTAAATAGGAATCGCCACTAACTATCAGTTATTGATGAAAAAGATAAAATCCAAGGTCAGTCAGTATCAGAGGAAGATGCGGCACTGATTATCATTAAGGTTTTACAGGACGACAGGGGCAAGAAGTTCAAACTCCACCATGGATGTAAGCCTGAGCTGGTTTGAGCAAGTTATTTGCTGTGTCTAAGCTGACTTCTCCATGTCTAAGAACCCGATTGACCTTGATGGGCCAACGACTACTACAGGACGATCTGCCAGCAACCAACCACATTGAACAGCTTTCAATGAACGAATATGCAACCAAAAGTTGCCCGTGCGTAAAAGTTGCTCACCTTTTCGCCAAAATGGGCCGGACTGCCTCGAAGAGAACTTAGGGTGGTTTCTCTACTAGAAAAGCTACATCATGGAACCACCTGATGTTTAAAGCACGCACGGTGTCATATTTAGTAATACTAGAGGAGTAAAGCAGCTAAGAAGTTGCAGTAGGAAGTCATAAATTGGTTGCTACATGGTTGGCATATCCATGCTCGATGAGACGGCCTGGTTCCAGTCACTACTCACATAGGAGAGGTATAGAAAAGACATTTGCCCTTTTGGGAGGCATAGAATATGCATGATATAAAGACTAGAGCGATCTGCATGTTCTTTGTTCTCCTTGTTCCCCTCTCTATTATTCTCCTCTATATTTCGAACAGAATCTACTATTCTCTTCTTAATTCCCATCTGATAAGATCATCCGTGCTCTATCTTACACGACCTCTCTCAATCCTCTCTATCATATCCATATCCGCAATGAAGTTCTTCCTTCCCGTCATCATGGCCGCCATGGCCTCCGCCCACTTTAAAATCACTGACCCGGGCTCCATTGGATTTGACGACGACAACGAGAGCGAGTCTCCCTGCGGTGGCTTCGACGCGACCTTGCGGACTAACTCCACCACCTACCCCGCTGGTGGCAAGTCCTTCACTATCTTGACCACCCACGCTACCGCCGAATGGACTATCAAGGGCGCTCTGCTCACTGATACTTCTAACCTGGGCTATCTGACTGCGCCATTCACGCACTCAGGTATCGGCACGTTCTGCATCGAGAACGTCCCTGCTCCCGCGTCATGGGCGGGTAAAGACGGTGTAGTCCAGGTGGTCCAGGCTGCTACCGACGGTGATTTGTACCAGGTAAGATTCCCTCTCCCCTCACTAAATACATAGCTCTGCTCTGACATCCTATACGACGTATCGATACGAAAACTAACGTGACTGATCTAGTGTGTTGCTGTTACTTTCTCTAGTGGCGATGCTGCGGATATCCCTTCCGTGTGCGCCAACTCTACCGGCGTCTCTCTAAACTGGGAGGACTACCCCTCCGGTGCCGTCCTGGCTGGCTCTAACTCGACTACCAACTCGTCTACCTCGACCTCGACTACTTCAGCCTCTTCAAGCTCGGCTACTGGTGCTGCTGGTCACACTGTTGCCTCTTTCGGCTCTGCTGCTCTTTTAGCTGCCGCTGCCTACATCCTGTGATGGATGTAAAGAGTGACATTTGCTCAAATAACCCTCCAAAAAAGGAAGCATGTTGTTAGATTTCACTAAGAGTGGACCGGAGTTTGGAGGAAAAAAATGTATATGTATTTGTGAAGATTGAGACACTTGATACTTGATCCTCACAATTACGTGAAGCCTAACAGGTTATGAGCCTCTGATCACGATCAAACACAGATTTTACAAGTCGATCCGCATTGTATTTTATATTTGCTTAATGATACCTGCTAATAGTTGCTAGCTGGCTGGACAATGCTGGAGTACGCAAGATTAGTACTTAATAGTGGAAGTTGACATAATGTAATAGTACCACGTGTACCTATAATGAAAAAAAAATAGTCACAAATTATTTGCTACAGACTTTCAGTATTAGTGGTAATGTTAAATCTACGAATATGTACAAAAAATGTTGAGATTGACGTTAGACGAAGGGGTAACTGATGTTAACTTTGTGTTCTAGCTCAAGTACTGTTGGGCCTTGTTGCTGACAAGAATCGAGCCACCAAATTCGGTCTACGTACGGTCTATATACGCTATATTATCAAAGAAAAAGAATATTCATACACGCTTTAGCTTCCAGATGAGAAGCCTTCCACATGAAGATAGCACGATTCATTGCCTTGCCGCACACGAGATATATTGATGCGGGCAACAGATGTACGGACACGAGTAGCAAGCTCAGCACCACTACAAACTGATACTGAGCATGGAAAGGGGCCTTGCGTTGCCATGTTGATGTAGGATACAACGTCTGGACGACCGTAAGACTCGTTGACCTCAAGAATACCAACACCCAGGGGCATGGGCATATCAAGACCATCGATGCTCATGGAGCTGCGATCTGTTTCAGTCGAACCCTTCCGCTCAATATCATTATCATCAAACCCGACGGAGCCGGGAGAAAACACAGTAGAGGTTGCAGTATACGGTGTGAAAGGAGTGTGAGGATCTTGCGGAGATAGAGGGGATTTGAAGGGTTTGAGTTGGAGAGACTGGGGAGGGGCTTTGCTAGGTCCAGACTTAGGCTTAATATCCCGTTCAAGTTCTTCTTCATCATCCTCGGGATTGCTGTCATGCTTGCTCAAAAGTGAGCCAAGCGAGTCAGAAGATCCGCGTGCTTCAGCATCAAGGTTTTGATAGGTACGACCGGTGATGGCGATGTCAAGCGTAACGAGGATCCGTTGATTGATAGCAGCTTCTACAGCAGCCTTGATACGAGTGCGGTAGTAATGCAGAATGGCCTTTTCACGACCAATCATCAATAGCTTGATCTTGCGGACATGTGAATCAGGACTGGAAAGTATCTTTTCGGCAACGGCACATGAGAAAGAGGCTCCAGTCGAACTGGAGATCATGACTAAAGTGTCGTGCTGATCAAGAGGGGGGGCATGGCCTTCTTTATTGAGAATGAATGTTTTGAATCCGTGGTGGCTAAGATTTTGCGAAGCTAAAGCAAGCTCATTGAGTTTAGCAGTAAAGCCAGACTTTGTTTTGAGAGCAATTTGAATGCGAGGACATTGGCAGACACCGACTTCCTTCATGGGCGGGAGAATGGTAAATGGATGAGGAGACTGGAAGGCTATTTTAGGCATCCAAATATCTATAGACTGGCCGGGCTTGAACTTCATGTCGACGTTATGTATGTTGATCACAGTCATGTCCTTACCAATAGCTTCTAGAGTCATCTTGTGGCCAAAATGAGAGTTTTCACAAGTGCCGTACTGGGTCTTCCAGCTTAGATTTAGGTAAAGAGCAGCAAAAATTCTGGAGATCCAGTCGAGAGAAACGATCAGAATCGTGAAATCAATGGCTTTGCGGTGATGGCCGGGAACGTGAAGCCACAGAAGCCCCAGAGTCACAAAAGCACATACGGTGTGCTGTATAACAAAGAACTCATAAGAGAGCTTGCGAAGCGGTAACAGAGAGCTCAAGACGGTCCATAGCATGACAAACCAAGCAAAGATACCCCACTTGACATAGGGCACAACCTTGAGTTCCTCCCAAAGGAAATTGGTGGGCGCCCACTGCACAAAAAAGCCCGTAGCATGGACAGTGACAGCGGCAATGAAGAAACGCGAAACCCAGCGATGGAACCAGATGAGATCCTTGTACGAACCTCCCAAGATATAACGCATTCCAGGAATCTGAGAACGAGTGGCCAGGATATAGACAACAGGGACCTGCGGTACAGAGATCAGGGCGCCGCGGAAGCCAATGCGCTCAGCGTAGGTCTCATCGTGCTTGACAACACGATAGGAAAGAAGACCGGCTATGAAGGCGCCGTATAGCACAAGAAAGATGATTTGGCCGAGAGGGATTGTTGGTAGCTTGATAGGTAATCGAGGACCAACGGGAAGCTTTAAGGCGATGCTAGCAACGAGAGTAACGGAGGCGAGGAAGGCGCGGGCAGAGCTTGAGAGCTTGGAAAACTTGGATGGATCAGCTTCACGGGTGGACATAGAAGTGTTCCGACTATGAAGGTAGAAAGTCAGTAAAGATAGAAACACAGTGTAATGTATAGTGAGACATGAGCTTACCGGCGGCGCTGGACTGTCTTGTAAACAGCTGCCATGAACCTCATCATAAAGACCATGAAGACAGCCGCCATGAAAACTTGTGCCAAGAAGTGATTCCGATGTGCCCATTGGCGATTAGGGTCATGAGCGTGAGCGTGTTGGGTAGTTGAGGTAGCAGTTGGAGCAGCTGTAGACATCATGTGCTTATCATCTACATCGTCGTCGTCATCGTCGTGATGGCCTTCGTGGCGAGCAGCTAGAAGCCATACAAAGACGTCCATGGCGATGTAGAGGGAAAGAGTGAGTGGTGGTGTTCGGGGTTAACGCATGGACTGGGGCGAGATGCAAAGCAGCAATAGTTGGAGAAAGGAAATGCCGAGATTGGCCACTTTACATTCGTTCATATATCGTCGCTGGAATGGCGATGAGAGAAAAAATGGAAGAAGAAAAGAACGAAATAAGCTGCTTCACCATCTTTTTGTTCTCCCTCTAGAAGCTCGCGGGCCTTACAGAGCAGAAAGAAAGTGGGGTGTGCTTTGATTAGTATCTTGAGCAGGTTGTCGACACTCAAAGTTTCCTAATTCTTGCAAGGGAGGCATCAATTAGCTGAAGATTTTGGGGCAGAGGAGGATGCATTCATTTTGTTTTTTTGTTTCTTTTTCCATTAGTGAGTACTAGAGTTGGCGCGTGCCTGGCGCTTCTAAACTCACTGGGCCTTCATCGGGCTTGAGCTCTACAGAAGCTTCTTCTCGCCTTTCTTTAATATACTGGCTATAAGCTTAGAACAAGATAACCGGAATTGTAAGAATATGCCGGACAACTTTGTTAAAACCGAGACAAGGATAATCAACAGCCTGATCAACCTACTTAAAGAAGCGATAAGACCGCTTTAGTGACCAAAGATTCTCATTTCCATAACCTCCTATTGGTCAGCGCCAAGTATGCATCAACTAACACGCACGCAAGTTATCTGCATTGTTAATAAGTTGTTGACCATAGATAAAGGATCGACCTCATGCAGCATCAGGAAGTTTACTATTACACAGTAGTAGTGGTGCTTGTTTTTTGGTTACTTGGGCACTGCCCTTACTGATCTTTTTTGCCAAAATTCTTATGATATGATATTGCTTTCCTTAGTGTAGCTGAGAATAGTAACGTGCTACTATGCACTATGTAGACATACCCACAGTGCTGTAGTCACTGTCATGATCAGTAGTATGAGTTACTATATCGTCTGTGCAAATGTGCCTCGACAACACTACAGGTTTGTACAGCGGTTTTTCGCCTGCTGCTAGGCACGTCGGGATACCAATTACTTGGTCTAGCAAGCCCTCGTTGAAATAAGCTACGCTATAGCGGTGTCGGTCGCTAACTGGAGAAATCACACGATGTAGCGTTGAGGTGTAGTGGTCGTTGGCCCCAACGGGCTAAGTTTTCGTAGCGTGATTATCAGTTAGCCAGCACCCGTCACAACTGACAGGCATGTCTGTCCTACTAGCAATATTACTGCAAAGGGAACTAAACTTACCTAGCATGTCGCCTATATTGATGACATAGGCCTTGGAAATTGCTGTGACCGGGTGCCAAGTTTCGCTTGCGCGGTGGATAACTTCTAGACCACCCACTAAAGAAGTAAGTCAGTTCTATTTTCTTTCAATTAGTTATAGAAGACGCTGCACCGAACCTTCATCCTGGAAAATCAGGGTCAAAGCTCCGAAGTCAATATGCGCACCGATTCCGCGAGACTTGTTGGCAGCTTCCTTGGTAGTCGGCGAATATTTATGTGCGCGGCAGACACGAATAGCTAAAGTGAAATGAATCAACGACCTGTTGGGATGTGTTCTGTTGGTTCCATCTTTTGCTTCCCTACCGTCGTCGGCGCTGCAGAACTTGTCGAAGAGGTTTCTGGTAGGTCTAAGCTTAGCGCAATCAGGCGAAACATGGCGATGCTGAGCTTCTGCATTGCTTCCATGTACGTACTCCAACATCGTTTTCTTCTACTCTGGGTTGATGAAACATCGCGGACAATTCTGGGAAAGACTTATGGGAGAAGGAGGATATAAGACTTCGAGTAGTTTGATAAGAGTTAATATACAAGTACTTCGTATCATTACTATCTTTCTACTGAATATGATACTCTATAAGCCCGGCACGGTTCAGATCAGATACTAAGAGATTTTGTGGCGCGATAAGGGTTACAGGATTATTGTGTTTAAAGTATGGAAGATATGGCATTCTGAAGCTACAATCAAGGATTGACAGTCATAAGACTCAATCGAGGCGCTTTCCTCCATACCTAACGGCAACTTATCAAATTCAAAGGTCATTGCGATTGACTGTGACGTCGGCGCATGATAGCTACAACTTATATGAAGAACCAAGCTTATTATAATACAGATAAGGGTTTGTTGCCTTATATATAAAAGGCAAAGTCATTACAGAACAGAAGAACCTGAGATATACGAGTTCAAGTTGGGCCAGCCATTATGACAGTGAGCACTTTTACAAGCCGAATAGTTGAACTCATCAAAAGCAATGTACAGGCGAAAGCTTGACGACTGGATTCTGCCCAAGAGCAAGAATCGCCTTGGACATCTGTTGGCACTTGACGAACCACAAGATGGACGTTATTACTCCGGTTTCACATATCTGGACGCTTCTAGACTACTAAGCATCCGATATCTTAGTATCCAAAGATAGGAAGTTGACAGTTTTATACTTGTCGAGGGCCTTACATTACCGTACACAGCAACTATTGTGGGAATGGCGGCGTGAACTGGCGTCATGACATACGGTTCAGTGAGATTTAGGACCAGAACGCAACGGCCTCGGGAAGTACTTAGGCGTAACCTTTCATACCAGCCGTCAATAGTTGTGCCACGGACTTGTGAGTTGTCTGTTTCTAGATGCGATCGACAGACTGACGAATAAGCTTCGATTATACGTATCAACTGTAAGCTTCAACATCGCTAACTTCACGCGGTACATGTGCATGCCTGAGTCGATATGGCCTAAGTACATCAACATCTGGCGTGGCACGCTCATCACGGCGCTGATAGGTGCCTAGGTGTTGGTGCCGTAGAAGATCCTGCATTTAGCACACTCGCTGCTGGACTTTATGGACTCCCTGGGCGTCTTTCTGGCACCCATCAGGACTATGCAGATCGTCAACTTTTTCATGGTCAAGCGCATGCGGCTGGAAGTCCCGGTGCTGTATGAGCCGCACGGTTGGTATGGATACTGGCATGGCATCAGCTGGCGCGTGGCAGTGGCTTTGCTATGTGCCGTGACGACGCAACTGCCTGGGCTGGCGTATATCAAGTATTTCAACCGGTACTATGCCAACTATGCCATGGCAGTGACTATTGGCATATAAGTAGAATTAAACTGGGCATAACTGGCAGAAGAGACGCTAGTGGACGGACTAGAAGTTGAAGTAGTTGAACCAGGCGATGATAAGCGGGCGCTATATGAGAAGCCCTACTCTGTCAGGACAAATATAGTTCTTCACTAGGTCCATTTTCACGTGGTATACGTCTGCGCTTTAGCGCACTTGCTAGTGTATGCGCGGAGCGGGTTCAGGCGGTAATCATAGAGCTTTTGATTGGATGCGTGGGATGGGCACACCTTCTATGTCATGGTTTGAATATAAGTTACAGTCACTAACTATAGTCAACTATCTCTTGAAGCTGTTCATTGGCTTCGGTTGGCTTAAGAAGCTAAACCCTGGTTGCCGAAGAACCCAAGCTGTACCTAAACCGGGCGCTATGGAGATAACGGCAGTTTTCTCCGGGACAAGGGTCTTTCACTCGCCTTTGTTTAGTCTTGTTTAGTCTCGAGAAAGAAATCTAGAACAATACTAGAATTCAACGTGTTGCTTCCAACTTTTTTTACAATATCTCCAACTTCTGCCCTATATATTATGTTTTGAGCTGATCGGCGTTAGTCAGTATTAGTCAGTACTGCAAGCATCTTTGCCTACTACTATCTGGTCGTGGTATTGTCAAGGGCTAAGCCAAGCTTAGTATCGGGGATCGGCCGTGGTATCATATAACAATCCTTATAGATAGCCCTTGATGCAGAGCCATTCTTTGAAACTTCAGCTCAACCTGAACACAGCTGAGGAGCGTCTTTTTTTGTTCTTTAACGAGGCTCCAAGCCAACGTAAACTCCAATATCGCCTGAACAGTCTTTTCCAAACTTTCTTTCTCTTTCCTACATCGTAGCAAACCAACTACTCATCCAATCGCCAGAATTACACAACTTATTATGTCACATATACAGCACGCCCTTTGCGGCAGCATTCTCGGCGCCGTTTGGACGCTGGGTTATCGGAATATCTTGACTTCTGACGGCCTCAAGTTCATTGTCGGCTCGTTTTGCGCTATTTATATCGGCTCCAAGCTATGCGCGATGCTAATCTATCCGCGTTTCTACTCGCCGATGCGCCATCTTCCGGGTCCAACTGTAAGTTTCAGCGCCAACACTATATCCTTCCTTTCTTTATACTATACGATAACTAACATGACTAATCATAGAACCACACTTTCCTCCTCGGCCACCTGCTTACAGAGGCTTCAGCTACACAACCTGGCGAGCCGTACATGTCTTGGATGCGTCAGTGGCCTGAGGCTGAGATGATCCGCTACATGGGCTTTGGCAATACAGAGTCACTCATCATCACCGGCCACGACGCTTTTCGCAGTATAATGGCCCAAGACGGTGCGCTTCTAACTAAGCCAACATGGTATCAAAATCTGGTCAGCGCCCTTCTATGTGGCCGCGGCGTGCTTTCAATTGCCGGCGATGAACACCGCCAGCTCCGGAAGCGTCTCAACCGTGAGTACTTTTACAATTTTCCCTCATTTGTCCTCCTGGGCAGTATGTATTGACTCTTTAGCAGCTGCCTTTTCGTATCAGAAGATCGCTAAGATGTTGCCGCGGATCTTTGAGAAAGCTCGTGACTACTCTGCCCACTTAGACACTGTGATCGAGTCTAACGACGGCATCTTTGATTGTAGCGAGTACTATTCCCGCGTGACACTCGACATTGTTGGCCTGATCATCACTGGCGTCGACCTACTAAACATGTCATCATCCGCGGACAACGAGATTCACGATGCCTATATTCGTGCCTTTGTCCCAGATCCAATCGGCCAGGCCCTGCTCTTCCTCAACACCGTTGTCCCCGTGCGATGGCTACCACTGGCCGAGAATCGCCGCTTTCTAGAAGCTTTCAAGCGTGTCGAGGATAGAATGGGCTCCATTACCCGCGAGCGCCGGCGCCAGATCCAAGCAGAGTTGCGTGGAGATGACATGACAACGGCGACCTGGCCTGATGTTCTAACTAACTTGATGCGTGATGCTGAGGTTGCCAACCAACCTTTTGATGATAAGGAGCTCATGTGCCATGTACGTATCTAAATAAATACTCTTGAAATCAGGCTCTGATGATGATTGCTAACGATACCTATCTGTATATAGTTGGCTACTCTTCTAGCGGCAGGTCATGAGACCACAGCGACGTGTATGCTCTGGGCCACATACGAACTGACCCAACATCCCGATATGCAACAACGTCTCCGCCAAGAGATCCAAGACCTACTTTCTGAAACCCCGGAGCCAACCTTTACGCAGATCGATAATCTGCCATTCATGGACGCCTTCTTCCGCGAAGTACTCCGATTCCACGCTATGGGTAAGATTTCACCTAGAAGTATGCCATGATATGCAACCGTTCTAACACACTGAACAGCCATCAGCACTCCGCGCGTAGCTTCCCAAGATCTCATGGTTTGCGGCACACTCATCAACAAGGGAACACCAATCACTATAATGCCGATTGCACTTGGCCGTAATCCGGCAATTTGGGGGCAAACATGTGATGAGTTCGCTCCAGAGCGCTGGATGGGTCTCGATCGCCAAGAGCAAATCTCTAAATTTGTGGCATTTTACGGCGGCGTGCGCTCCTGTATTGGCAAAACAATTGCCATGATGGAGCTCAAGATCATCCTGATGGAGATGGTCAGCAAGTTTAACATATCATTGGCTATAAAGCCTAAGCTTGAGATCGTGCCCATGGCCATCACAAATCGGCCAGTTGGTGGCTTGCATGTCAAGGTGGAAAGACTAGAAAAGGAGTAATTTGTGATTAGAAATAGAAATACAGGAACTTGTGTGACAAATGTCTTAGGCATTGTGAATATCACTGAAAGACTCAAAACAAGTCTCTAGATTGATAACGAACGATTGATAGTGGAGACAAACTACAGGAAGTTGGAATCGACGATTGACGAAAAGGGCCAGACTACAAATAAACAAAGCAGCCACCTAGTTAAGACTATAATTCGGTAAAAGAAACGGTCCGCCATGAAAAGCCCCTCAATTTCAGAGCTACTATTTAGTCTCCGCCTATTTTTTATGGGCAGTTGCTGTAATGTACTCCAGCAAACTCCACCCGCGCGATCTGATAAGCGCTTCAACTCGTAAAACATCATCACGTAACATTCCCAATTGCATGCGCCATTTTGATTTTCTGTAAATATGGCGCCTCCCAAGTACATAATCGGCGTTGATGTTGGCGGTACGTTCTATCAGCCGCTTTTGATACATATAACAGTATCATCCTATATTTGGTACTAATTGGAAATCTCATAGGAACTAACACTGACGCTGTCGTCCTCGATCCAAAGCTTCAGGGCGCAGATGCCGTCAAGGCCGCTCATAAAGCGTCAACAGGAACAGATGTTACTACGGGTATCGAAGATGCTATTGCAAAAATACTCACCGAGGCTAAAATTGCGCCTGACGAGATCACTGCTTTGATGATCGGAACTACGGTAAAGTCAACCAAGCTACTCTAGCCAAGCAAGCGTAGGATATTGTGCTAACCCAGAATGAATTTTAGCATTTCATTAATGCCGTCGTTGAAAGAGATGCGTCTCGACTAGAGAAAGTTGCGGCCATAAGACTTTGCGCTCCTAGTTTTACGTCTGGGCTTCCACCATTTGTCGATTTCCCTGACGATCTTGCTGCAAGTACGTCTTTTTTATGCTTCTATCTACTTCGTACTAGCATGCTAGTATCTAATCATCTCCCTTAAAATAGTCATGAACGGTTACACGGCTCAAATCAATGGCGGTCTCCAGATCGAAGGCGATCTAATTGCTCCAATTTCCGAATCCGAAGTAGCAGCACAAGCCGCCACTATAAAAGCCCGCGGCTTGCGCGCTGTCGTGATCACAGGTGTAAACTCGCCACAGGACGAAGTCCACCAGCAGGAAGTCACCGTAGCGCGACTCCTGAGCGCCGAGCTCGGTCCAGACGTCCACATTGTGTGCTCGCGCGACGTCTCCGGACTTGGCCTGCTCGAGCGCGAGAACGCTGCGCTAATAAACGCCTCGGTCTTGCGCTTTGCCAGGGCTACGATTCGTAGTTTTCAGCGCGCCATGCAACGCCTGAAGCTACCGTGTCCGCTGTACTTGACGTCGAATTCGGGCCAGTTGCTGTCGGTGGATGAGGCTATGAAATGTCCCGTGCAGATCTTCTCATCAGGCCCAACAAATTCTCTGCGTGGTGCAGCGTTTTTAGCAACTCCAAGAGATGGGGCGACTGGGGTTAGATATGTGGTTGATATCGGCGGCACTACAACCGATATCGGTTGTTTGTTACCGAGTGGGTTTCCCAGATTAGCTAGTGCCTTTACAGTCATTAGTGGAGTCAAGATTAACTTCGCCATGCCGCAAGTCGAGTCCATTGGCCTGGGTGGTGGAAGTGTTGTCAGATTTGCCGACGGGAAGGCGTGTATTGGGCCTGACAGCGTCGCCCAGGCACTCACGACAAAGGCGCGCTGCTTTGGCGGAGATGTACTTACCAGCACAGATGTCATGGTTGCCTCTGGTGCAGCATGTGTTGGTTTGGAGAAGCCAAAAGTCGCTGCAGAGAATATCAGGCAGTTTCAGGCGGTAGCTAAGAAGATGATGGAAGAACATTTAGATCGTATGAAGACGGCCCCCGAGTCATGCGATGTGATCCTGGTCGGAGGCGGTGCGTTCTTATGCCCCTCTAAACTCGACGGTGTTGCTCATATCGAAGTTCCGAAGTATGCCAGCGTTGCCAATGCTGTCGGTGCCGCAGTTGGCGAGATTGGTGCTGGAGCAGTCATGATTGTAGATGCCACAGTTAAGGACGCACGCCATGATCAAGTCAAGAAGGAGGCCTTTGCCAAAGCGCTAGAAAAGGGCGCGCGAGAAGGCACGGTCAGAGTCATCCAGGAGGAAGTCAGTGGCCTCCCATACATCGAGGGCAAGTACAAGATTGTGGTCAAGGTAGCTGGACCAGTAGACTACGATAAGCTAGCCGCCACTCCGTTCAGCCCAGATGTCGATATGGCCGAGGACCTTAAAGAGACTGAAAGCAGCACTAAGCCAGCAGCTAAGAAACAGAAGACGATCTCAACGTCAGAAACTCCATCAGTTGCCGCCGGAGCCGCCGCCAAGATCGACTACACGCAGTACAAGCCGACAATTCTACCTTCCCGACTTTGGTCTCTGTCTGAAACGGACCTGCTCTTCATCTCGCGCGGCTGCTACATTCTAGGCTGTGGCGGAGGCGGCTCACCCTATGCGAACTATCTGGAAACCCGGCAGTTAATTCGTGCCGGCACTACCATCACAATTATCGATATTGACGATCTTGCCGACGACGCTCAGTGTCCTCCTGTTGCCAGCCTAGGAAGCCCGATGGTCGGCCTAGAACGGCCCGGCAGCAAAGCAGTTCTACATGCAATTCAAGAAATGGAGAGATTTGGTAACTTCAAGAGTGCCGCCATATTTGGAGCTGAAATCGGCGGCGGAAACGGCATGGAGGCGTTGCTCTGGGCAAGCAGCAAAGCACTCAATATCCCTTGCGTTGACGCTGATTTGATGGGTAAGAAGCTCTTCGATCAATAATCAACAAATTCTGGCTAATAATAATTCTCTTCGTATAGGCCGCGCCTATCCGCGCTTTGAGTGCAGTTCCCTCTTTATTGGCGCTAAAGACATCAACGTGTTGCTTCCCGCAGCTCTTGCTAGCGGCGATGGAACCAACTTTGTACTAACACACTCCAAAGACTCACTTTCAGTAGACAAAACTCTGCGCGCTGCATGCATGACTATGGGGTAAGTTCCCTTTTGCGGCCGTATCATCCTGTCTACGTTAAAGATGTTAACAATATCGATATAGTTCTGCTGCCGGTATTGCTTGTCGGCCTGTGACCAAGGCCGAATTCAAGACGTCCGCTATCTCCAAATCCCTGTCGCTAGCATGGCGTCTCGGTCGCGCTGTTTCGATTGCTCAGGTATCTGGCTCCGCCAGCACTGTGCCTGAGCGCATCATAGCCGAGTTCGGCGGCTCGGGCAACGCTGGCAAGGTCTTCGAGGGCAAGATCGTCGGCGTTGGCCAGTACCTGCACAAAGGCCATACTTATGGCAAGCTTGTGGTCGAGAAGCTGGCCGATTATGAACAAGACTCTGGCTTTGCGGATAGCGGAAGCTTCGTCAGGGTAGAGATTCCCTTTGTCAATGAAAATCTAGTACTCAAGGGCGTCACAGCCACGGGCAAGAAAAAGGTAAGTCCCAGTCTAGTCACTCAAATATCTAAGATTGCCGCTAACCCTGCCTATTTCTAGATCCTAGCTTCAGTCCCTGATCTTATCATGCTGTTAGACTCGGTTACTGGCGAGGCAGTCGGTGTTCCTGAGTACCACTACGGCCTTAAGGTCACTGTCATGGTTGCTAATGCTCATGATCTATGGACATCGCCTGATGGCCTGAGTATTGGCGGCCCTGTGGCATTTGGATACTCTGAAGAGGAACTGACATACAAGCCTACCTTCTCAGATGGCTATGGTTTTGTTCGTAGTGTGATTGATGAATATGGCCCCCAAAAAAACCCTGTAAACTAATTCAACTTCATATATGTCGAATCAAGTACAACTATAGACGTGACTTAGGGTTAGCAAATATGTAACTTTGCCAAACCCCTAAGTTGCCTCAGGTTGATCTAGTATCTTGAGATTCATTGCACTGGTCTACTTGGTTTCCTCACAATTGCGTCTAATTATTAATACTATCATTAGAGCCTAGCTTAGCAAAACACTATTAATGTGCGCAATCGTCTAACCTACAATATCTTACAATTGACGTCTATGCTATAATGGTGGGCTCAGCAGGTAATAATTCTGCAGGGCCGCCCGCAATCTTAGGCCCATTGCGGCCCATTTTCACATCGCCGCCAATATCAATACCAACAACATCACAACAACTCGTCAAAAACACAGACTGGCCATTGGTGCAAAAAAGTCCACGGAAACTCTCACAAACAAATGCCAAAAAACCGACGTTAGAAACATCACAGTTACCAACAATAACGACAGAATATCGGCACTTATCAGAACCCTCGCCAATCCCGCGACCGTTATTGCCAATCCTAAACCCATCGCGACAACCAAGACCAAGCTCCGTAGAGCCTCGTGCCATCCGAAATGCCAACATAGCTAGATCGCCCCCCCCGCCTTTGCTCCGGGCACCAGTTCTGCCAACTCCAACAACAGATTCACCAGTAGCTTTAGTTTCAGCTCCAGCACCAGCGCCAACTCCACCTAGACTTGCTGTACCAAAGCCTCGCGTCTGTCCCGAGGGAACATTAGCGAGTGTATACCTAAAAAAAAAGGGCGAGATGGAGGAGAAGAGAAAGATGAACTCTAAACCCTTCTCGCAACCCTACCAGCGAGGGTCTGGCCCGCCATCTCAAGATGCTACGCTGATGCTCTCTGACGACTCGACGGCGTATATAATTAGCAAAGTTTTCCTGCCCGAAGGTCTAGCCGGCGACGGAAACCCAAAGCCGAATAGCGCCGCCTGGTTGGTGGGCTTTCGCGATATGCCGAATGCACGCATTACCGTCAAAGCCCACCGCGTGCTAGATTACGTGTCGCCGCACGCATTAGAAGAGTTTGAATACAATGAGTGGCTTCGGGCTAAGGAAACCAGGCGTAGAATTCAGGCAGGAGAGATTTCAAGTCCTAGGATGGACAAGACGAAAAAGAGCTATGCGCCGGGCCGGCCTGATAGCGAACATAAGAAATGGTTGCGCGAGAGACGCGAGAGACAGGAGAGACGCGAGAAGCGCAAACAGGTACAAAATGCCGTGATAAAGAAGCCGGTAAAGAAGGTTTCTAGAGTAGTCAAGAAAGCAAAGACAACGCATAAGGCTCCTGCAGCTGACGTTTCTGTTGCCACCCCTGTTGTTGCTTCTGCTGCGGATGATGGAACACAGCGAGAAGCCATACCGACGGAATTCTCACCCATGCATACTGTAGTATCGCTCTCTACGCCCAAGAAGCGCAGTTTCCAAACCATGGAATCTCCCGAAAGGTCCTCATCAGACGCATTCGATAGTAGCTCGATCCAACAGCAGCTCAAATCGACAGATGTTGACACCGAAGACACCAGTGACAACGGCATACGACCATATTCAAGGCTATCTGAAAAACGAGTTGTCACACCAAGGAAGCTACTAGCCGAACTATCGTCAGATATACCAGTGGACCAGACGCTTCGACGGAAGCAGCGTCGGGGCAGGAATGTCTCGTACATCTATAAATATCCTGATTGCTTAGATGAAGAAGAAGAAGAAGAGGAAGAAAAGGAAGAGGAAGAAGAAGAAAAGGAAGAGGTAGAGGTAGAAGAAGAAGAAGAGGAAGCTAAACAACATACAATCATCGATGAATCGTTGACGCCAACTACGCCTATACGCCCATTTGGACACGAAGACTTGTCAGATGTCACTTCTGATATCAAGCCTGACATTAAGCTTGACATCAAGTCTGGCACCGAGCTTGATACGAAGCCTGACATTAAGCTTGACATCAAGTCTGGCACCGAGCTTGATACGAAGCCTGACATAAGTAGCAATACAGCATTTCAGACAGACGGACACAACTTAACGTCGACAAGTCACAACATATCTCCCTTAGACGCAGGAGGCAATAGTTACTTCGATTTTGATTCCGAAGAAGACGAGGAAGAACTAGGCGACGACGTATACATTGTCGAAGGAATTCAGGGTATGAGAGTCAATCGCGGTAAACTGTTATTCTACGTACGTTGGGCTGGCGAATGGCCGCCTGACCAACAATGCACCTGGGAGCCAGTCGAGAACATCAGCAAACACATGGCAGACGAATATCTCTCTAAACACCAGCAAGAAGCACAGAATATCGGCGCCTTCATGATAATTCAACGTATGAAGAAGCGTGAACGGCGTGCTAGGCTGATGGCTTTGGCATTAGGCGATGATGAAAGCGAATAGCATTGCCAATGACGGCCGTGATGGCGCGTCGTTAACGACAAGAATATTTTCTGCTTTATGTTGGTATGCTCATGGGGATACAGAGACTGTAGGTACCGAAAGGCAGATATTAGATATAGAGCGGATCACATGTACGGGGTTACACGGCGGCGTCATATATGTATTGTTTTCACTTTTTCCACTTTGACTTCTATTACTTGAGAAATTTTAAATACTGTAAAAGCCATACATGTAAATAAACAGCCTCAACTTCAATAGCTACATATCATTGACTTATTAAAGCTATAGCTCCTCCTCCTCCTCTTCTTCCACCTCTTCTTCAACTTGTACATCATACAATGTCTTTGTGCCCTCTATGTTTCCCAACTCCGCTCTAGACCTAGTAGGTCGCGGCGACGGCAGCCCTTCAGCTTCACAATACAAATCGATAACGTTGCGTAGAAACGGCGAATCCATGTATAGAGTCTCTAATTGATTCCAGTGACTTCGGTTCTTAGCAATCCAATCAGCCGGCGACTTCTGAGTAACTCTCGGCACATTGAGGGGTCGTTCAGGCATGGTGGAATATATGATCTTGGGTATAGAGTGTGCTGGCGGCTCGAATGAAATTAAATCCTCTTCTTTGTCTTCTAACTCACTAGGCATTGGTATCTCATCGCTCTCAGTGGTTGACTGCGGCGGATTTGAGATGAGCAAAGGGTGGAACTGCGACTGAACAGCCCTGGAAGAATAGAGGAAACCCGTTGTATGGATGTTTTCATTTCGATCATATGCCTTCTTTATAGCAGCGCGAAAACGTTGCATGAAAGCTCGCTCAGTTGGATCTTGCGTGATTGGCGCATAACGACGTGATCGATCGGAGATCGGTGGACGTTCACACGGATCACGTGCCCAGTAGAGCAGCACATCGCGTGGTTGGTGCTCTTTGCTACTGTTAGAGCCATAGCCAGTTGGACTGATCTCCCCGGCTACAGAGACAGATAACGGGGTTCCGCTGTCATAACCTGCAGCAAAGCCAGCATAACCGTACCGAGAGGAAGTGGCAAGTATGCCGTAGACTCGCGCAGCATGATCGAGAGTCGCAAACTGGAGGAGCAGAGTACCGTTGTGATCGAGTTTGAGGCTGATTAGCTGAGAGGATAGCGCAGGATGATGCAGGCCGGCCTCAATCAGGAATGGCATAATATATGCCGGATTGAAATTGAGAGCGTGGATATGGCGAGTATGACCCTGCTTGATATGCGACCGTGTAGCTATTGTCATCGGATAGGAGACTGATCCGGCAAGGGCTACATGAAAGCAAACCACGTCGTCTTCCTGTTGAGCATTTCGTCTTGCCAATTGAGCCTTGACCGGATCCATGCCCTGGATTTTATATCCAATGTGATATGAAAAGCCGACGTGACTGACAAAGCCTGCCGCAGACTCTGGCTTGGCGAATTCAATGATAGCAGATTTGGTGCGTGGCGTGGTGGGACTGCCGCTACTGCTACGCCTGCAAGGCGTATTAACGATAGTAGCAGAGACGACACGACCGCCCCAGACACGTTCAAGGACACGGGATAGATGGGCGTTATGCGGTAGTTCACTGATGATTACTCGTCGGCATCCAGTCAGTTCGTCTGTCTGGCCGGGCGGCGGGGTGAAGGAGACCCCGAAAGAGACGTAGAGCGGGCTCGGTCGCGATATTGAGGAACGTGTTTTCTCAGCATCTTGAATAGCGGCACCGGACTTGCATGGAGGTGGTGGATTTGTAGCTGGCCTAGGGTACATTGTGTGATCGGTAGACAGCTATGTGCTGTATTAGCTTACGTGCAACGATGTAGTACAGAAGGGTATCGCGGGGTTTAAAGGCTTTGAGGGGAGCTAGATGGCCAGAGCAGATATCTTCATATGACCTCCCAAGTTCCATCTGATTGCCGCTCATCGATACATCCTCAGCAACAGAAAGTCAGCCGATAAAATGTTTGGCATGTTGCTTGTGTTTGGATGTCTGGGCTTCATCTTATGATGGATGCTTATTAGTAGTATCTCTGACAAAGAGACGACTGATCGAGATATGGTGTGTTCAAGACAAGGCAAGCGTGTACTAGTGTGCGTCTAGTTTCAAGCTGGACGATGTTTATATGTCGAGACTAAAAACATGAGAATCAAGGCATACAAACCGTAGATACAGTTAAAAGAAAAGAGTAAACACATTGCTTAGTCATGATGTGTTGTTTGTGCTACGTTTGTATTATTGCTTTCAAATGTACCTTCCTGCTTTTGTCTGGCATGTGACTTCCGTCTAGATAACAGTGACATCATGTGAAATATCCATCACAGGGCCCAACCAAGTTTCCCAGTTGGCGGCATCATTTTCATCCAATCCAAAGCGCAGTACCTGCTGGATGATCCGATACGCGCCTTTATATAACCCGATTTTATAGCTGCTATCGATTCCCTTCAGCGAGTTTCCCAGCTGTGAGTTGAGACCAAATGTCGGCATCGGACCGTTCTCTGTGTACATCTCGCCAATAACGGGACCTGCGCCCACTGTGCCATTGTCCGGAACGGCGGGATTCGTGAGGTTTGAGTACTGGCCGGTGCTATTGATCGCATAACCGTAATACGTCGGCTCGATACTGGTATTCCAGCGGACGACATCGAGACGCAACCAGCGCAATGGCTGCACAGTGCTGGTTATGATTGCAGGCATATCGCTACCGTTGTATGTGAACTGGTGGTATTGTCCGATGTCAAGGCGCGTACCGGTGACATATACCTGGGGCAACGTGAAGATGGAACGCTCACTGTTGAACACATTGGCACGATCAGCTTCTGTCGGAGTAACGTTACCAAACAGCTCTACGTTAATATAATCATATGCCGGACCAAGGTAAGGGATAGTGAATTCCTCGCCTCGAGTTGACGAGATGTTTATGAAGCCCGAATACACTGGAATCGTGTTTTCTAACTGTTCGTCAACAGTTACCTTAATTGAGATATTTGTTCTTTCTCCGGCGCCTATAGTGACGTTCGAGCAAGATAAACCGTCAGCACAGAAGAATTTGATTTCCGCACCAAATGGCAAAGCCTCCAAGCACTGGAAACGGCTGTCTTTGAAGCCCATTGTTTCAGGCCAGTTATAGGCTTCTGGGAACATAGCCATTCCAGCGGCAGGGAAGTTTGCCAAAGAGTATGTTGTATCACCATCTCCAGCATTCGTTATAGCTAACGTCAACGTTGAGTCGTTCAGCTGGCTTGTCGAAGGCATGTTGAGCTCGGCAGGGTTGACAAAGCTTTGTGGAAAGACTGCGGCAGCGGCGTTAAGAAAGCCGCCACCTTGCTGTGCGGTTGGAGAGACATTGTCATAGTTGAGCATCTTCATAGGCGTTGCTGTGCTCTTAATTATGCTGAAGATCTCATCGATAGTTAAATCTGGATTATGTTCTTTGATCAGGGCATAAACGCCACTAACATACGGTGTCGACATTGACGTGCCGCTAATGATGCCAAAGCCCCGACCATCGCCGGAAAGCGGAAAGGTGGAAAGAATCATGCCGCCTGGTCCTGCAACTTGCGGCTTCAGCTTAAAGTCCAATGTTGGGCCTGCTATTGGTTAGTTGTCTGGTAGCCTTTTCTATTCTTCGAGTACTAAGCACTTACCAACACAACTAAAGTTATTGGGTTTACCGCCACCGGGCTGATCTACGATAGTGATAGAATAATCGTCGATAGAGAGCGTCATGTTTGTTGTTGTATTGTATCGCTTGACTAAATCCAGACCATCGGCTCGGTTGAGAGTGCCAAAGCTGTATACGGTGTTATTGGCTGTAATCGCAGGTGTGGGTATACCATAACCATCTAGAAAGACACTGTCGTCATCTGGGTCAGGATACGCAAGAACCTGCTGGAAGCCTGCGCTAGAGGCAGCGGCCTGGGCGTTTGTGATGGTGCAAAAACCACTTCGTACGATGGCAATATACTCAGAGATGTCGCCGCTCAAATCATCAGCCGATGGATAGTCCTGTACTGTGCAGCCAAAAGCACCGTACGGCCGACCTTGGCGAGCACTTAGTAGCACAACTTTATAGCTGCCCTTGACGAAAGGATACATGGCTCCATATTGTACTATAGCACCATCCGGATACTTGAGCGAGTACGTGGCAAAGTGACTGCTTTCGACTGAAGCTACAGATAGCGCAGCGTTTGCAATGCCAGGCATCTCGAGGTTAAAAGGAGTGAAGGCTCCGTTATTTCCAGCCGCGGCTACTACAGCAATGCCTTTAGCTTTCAATGCTGATACGGCGCTGGGAAACGGACTGTTGAAATACTCGCTATATGGCGCATACTCGCCTAGTGACATACTGATGATATCTGCTCCATCATTTGCAGCTCGTGTCATTGCCGCCAATATGACATCATCAGTGCCTGAGCCGATGCAGCCAAATACGCGATACATGCCCAGCTTTGCTTTGGGAGCAACGCCTGTCAAGCCCCGAAACACCGATGAATTCTGGCCGACCTCCATGATAATTGACCCTGAAACATGCGTGCCGTGAAAGCCGCTATAACACGTGGTCAGCGGATGCGCCTTGGGTTGCGGTGTGAACGACGTGTTGCCGTAGTTATCGCCAACGAGGTCATAGCCAAAGGAAACCTTGCAGCCATCGCCAAAGCAGCCGCCCAAGGCGGGGTGCGTATAGTCGACGCCAGTATCGATGACAGCTATCTTTACGCCTGCGCCAAAGATGCCCTTATCGTGAACTTTGTCAACGCCGGTCATAGCATGTACCCAGTTCCAGTCTATAGCCGACGAATTTTGGGCTGTCTGGTCGAGCGTCGCCTCTTGACCTTGCGTATTTAGCTGAAGTATCGTATCCCAGCCGACTACAGTGCTGTCAATAGCCTCCTGTCCTGCTTGTTGTTGCTGTCTATACCATTCTGGGTTGGCATATTCGGCACCGAGCGGTCCAGGTCGTGATATGCGCCGCACAGGAAATACACGCTTAACGTCTGGCAATTCCCGGATCTTGAGGACGTCGCCGTGGGTGTCAATATTTACCGAGACACCTGAGAATAGGGAGTGACCGCTATGCGAGTCGAACGAATGGCGGATCGAAAGAGACACACCAATATCACGCTTTATCTTTTGTGCGAATGAGGCGGATTCGGTGCGCAAGATTAGCGATGAGGGCGATGATGGGTGAAACTCTATAAAATAGGCTCCGGGCACTAAACCATTTTGTGCCCTTGGGTTTTTTCTGGTCTCCTGTGCAGTGACTGGCGAGAAACTGATAGTCAGGACGAGGAGCCCTAGACTGCGAGATGAAGCCCAAGAAATGTACATTTGACTACTGTGTGATCTTCTATGTAAGAAACCAAAGACATGTACACATCTGTCAAGGACGGCTGTAAGACAAAAAGACGAAGTTATCTTGTTTATGAAGAGAACAAGGAGAAATTGCTCTGTCTATCAATGGCTTCTTATGCAAAGTCAGATCGACCTGGTGAAAGCTATGCTGTCGATATGAAGCTTATGACCGCCTTAGCACGCCCTGTTCCCGACTTCTTGTCCAGCCACCACCAGAAGTATAAGTGGCTCATATTGTGCCTGATTGGCGTCAAGTTGTCCAACTCCGAATACAAGTTTGGAATTTGAGCTTCTGAACTAACGGTGCCACTATCACAATAAACATTAGAGACCCGCTAAGACCTTTAATGTGCACAGCATTTCAGGGATTAAGGTGATCAGCACGAAGATCTACTAGGAGGCCACAAAAGACTCGAAGTAATCCTTCCGCCAGAGTCCCACCCCTAGCATTCATTCAGTCCTAGATACTATGCTGTAATCATCGACATGGTAACGCTGCATACAATGGCAAATCAAAGTGAGTAGAGTGATAGTTTGTTTGCATAATGGCAAGTTGCATCCAGCCAACCAAAAGGCTTCTAAGCCAATAGCCAGCAGGGCAACTAAAGATAATTGATGCATGAACACATGGCACTGCATGTTGATTCGAGCACAGCAGTTCAGGGGCTGTTGCAGGAAGAGACATACACCAACGCAAGCTACCAATGGCAGAGTTAGGCGAGACAGTCAGACAGCCAGGCTATGCAGCTAGCATATGAATGCGCACGGCAGCAGTACAGTAGTGCAGCATCACAATCACTTTACATTGGCAGTGCCACTGACTGTGTTGATGATTAGGAAACATTAGTACTGATACTTTATTCAGCAGATTATAATTTCTCTAGAGTCTCTGGCTGCTCACCAACTTCTGGTTGCGCTGCAGCACGTCGTCCACCAGCCGCTTGCCAGGGAAATCAATTATCACCACGCCCGTTCGACCGCTGGATCCGGCCTCCAGCCACTCAGCTGTCTGATCGTTCATTCCTGATGTATGCAATATTTCCTCGCCGGCTGCCGCTGTGATCGGAAGAACGCCAACCGATGCGCTTAAATGCGTCAGATATATCTTGCCATCGGTCAGGCCGGCATCGGACGCTGCCGCCTCGAGATTTTCTTTGATGGCTGACCATTTCTCACTCAGCGACGAGAGGTTTTCCATCTGCCACAGGTCTTCGAGCACCATAGCGTCGGTTTCCCAGCCCACACCGTATCTCCAGGCCGGCGTGGACTCAAAGTTTTGTAGCAAAAATATCTTGCCGCGCAAGTCGCCAAGAGTTGGCATGGGGAAGTACGTCTGGTTTGGTGACTGGTAAAGGTGCTGGGCGATGCCAGCGCTAGTAGCGGTGTTGTTGTATAGGTATGTCTTCCATGAGTCCTCAAAGGAGATGGTCGAGTTGATGGCAGCGGCCTCGTTTTTGAGGCGCATGACGATAGTCTCGCTAGGGTACTCGTTCAGGTAGGCAAAGAAGGTCGTCAGCACGAACTCCAGACTGTACCCGGTGTACACGGTGCTATGGTATATTTCAATATCATTATTGACTTGCACGCCGCGGATGTCAAAGTAGCGCAAGCCAGCCTGTAGCTGCATCGATAGATTCTGGTTGTTACACTGGTAGATGATGTCGTCAACATCGTACGTCATGGTATCGTGAGTGCCGGGGATCGAGAGAGCCGTCAAGTTTGTGTTGTCCGGCAGCACAGCCATCCATTCCGGATTCGAGGCCACGTCAATATCAAATGAGGACGATGAGCACCAGATCTTGTAGCACGCAGCCTGGCACAGCGGCGCCGCTGTCATCAACACTGTAAAAGCCTGCGAGATAAGCATATTGGCCATGATCACTCACTATTCTAGGGATTAAAGGTTTAGATGCTACTAGAAGAAGTACAAGTTATTACTACTGGTAGTGATAGTTCTTGCGCATTCTCTTTATATACGCTCACTCTGTACGTACCGCACTCTGGACCCATGTTGCCCGAGAACCCCTTCCACGTGCAGAGAAAACATTATTGATGATGTGTTTTTTGAACTGCATATTTACTTATGGCGGTGATTCATAGCGCCTGCTTAGCTTACTTCCGTTCACGAGCTCTAATAGACGGCAGTGATTGGCCTATATAAGCACTATTGAGGATATGTCTTGCCAGGTTGCATTAGGGCCCTCTATATATTAGGTCACGCTGCGTTGCGGTCAAGGTTATTATTTTTTGCTGATATCTCAGAACATCGACCAGTTGGTCAACTCAAAGATCGTCGTTATTTTCCTAGCCTTTTTTTCAGCTTTGATGCGTTTATCCTCAAGTTTAGCTTGGCTAGAACTACCATTATCATAATGCAATTTCTATCTTCTCTATAGTAAAATAAGATTTAAAATTTCGCCATGTATTTTTGCCGCAATCTACTTTCGCCACGTTAGTAAAGTTTAAATGGGTCGTGGATTAGTTAAGAAAAGAGTTTGATCCTGTTACTTGTTAACCCTATTAACCCTTATATCATACCCTAATATTTGCAAGTTCTCTTAGATATACTACACATGGTCGTACTAGTCGCCTTGTCAGGGGACAGAATGGAACTAACAAGCAGACACTACTACGAATATAACAAATCAGCTTGTATCTTCGACCGCCACAACCCGACAAACTAGCAGGCGCTTTTAAGAAGCTGTCAACCACTCTCCTCTACAGTACATTGGTATCGACACGAACAGATGCACGAAGAAGACAGACAAAACGGGTGTAAGTTTTGGTTCCTGATGCCGCCTCGCAAGAGGTCTCCACCGGGCCTTGAAAAGCATACAAAGTACGAACAGACAGTCTTAATAAGCTCTTCAAAGCGGCAGAGATAGACTCGTATACAAATATTATAGACACATGTTGTCAGAGTCGGAACAAGAACTAATAGCGAGACTTTCAGGTTTACTGTAGGGGGCCGGTGATTGTAGGTTAGATTTGGTATAGGCGACGGCACTTCATTGCATAACTGGCTTTTTAATTTAGTAGCTATCCGAGGACAACTATGTGAGCAGAAAACAATGTCGACTGGGAACACTACTATAGCTTATTTACTGTACCTTGTCATACTAACCGCCAAAAGAGGGCACGACCTGATATCATTGAATACTATATTCAATCTGCAAATGTAGCGCTCATCAAACAACAAAGGCCTTTGTACACCCTCGCCATAACCTCGTCAACAGGTCATGTGCCATGTCAAGCTTTTCTTGTAGTAATTTCTTATTTATCGCTTCGTTCCCAGGTCGGTAACACAGGCTTAAAAATGGCAGCGCGGACCTTGGGAGCAAGACTGAGAGCTAGGGCCTAGGGCCTAGCAAGCTGGGGGTTACTGTGTCGCTTAGCTGTGAGATAAGAACAAGGTAGTAAATATGCATAATGGGACAATAGTATCCTTTGCTAAGATACGGCAACCGCAGAAGAAATGCGTTTAGCCTGAGACCTTAACGCTTATCCATTACAAGATGCCGAGCCAACTATGCGAAGTATACCCTAATAAGAAAATATGGCCTTTAATACCTAACAGGTAACTACTTACAAAGGAAATTCTATGGTAACAGAGATGAATACAATTGCTGCTGCGTCTGCATTAGTAGCGGAATTGTGACTAGACGTATATTGGAACGATCTAGTATAGGTGGGATGCGGATTGAGTTTTTGTGTTTTTGTGGAGAAAGGGGAGCAATGGAGATGGCCAATGGCTCCTAAATGGGGGTCATCGACAGTAATATTATTCAAGGTCTCTAATAGCGAGCATTCATCAAGACGTATCATTCATTACTAATAGAGTGGGTCAGATATTACTGGTAGTATTCACAAGTTGACAAAATAAACAGTAGTACAGCCTGCATAATACTATCGGAGGATTGAAATTCTGGATGAACAACTGGCATAGCCAAAGTAGAGCGGCTAGTATTGTTTGTCTAGTCGATTGATGCTTCAAAGTAAGTGAAAGTGTTCTAGATTATTAGTTAATAGTCAAAAAACGGGATAATTCAAAATAGGTCTATGATCCTTGCCTGACGTGGGGGGATATTGTCTCAAGACGATGAGTCTCCGACATTTCTCTTTTTCTCCAACAATCAATTGCATTTCGTTTAGTAAGACGAAGAAACTCTCAGATCAACATAACGGGAATGTTCTATGATACAAACATGTGTATGTGTGTGCGCCCCCTTAACGGTTGCCTCCAAATCAGCAGACGAAGTTGGTACGGCTCAACACACGATATCGGGACAAAGTATTAGCGGGCCATATTGTCAGTGGAAAAGAAAGGTTGTGCGTGGACACAGTAGAATAACCAGTAAAGAAAACAGCCAAGCAGGAAGATCAAAAAAAACCTGGGATGAGAGCACGGGGTTTGGCTGTAAGATGGGGGGAGGGTGGAGGGTAGCTTCGTTTTAGGTGTGACGTCAGCGAACCTTAAGGTTGTTTTTCCAGGGGGGAGCAAGAAGAGGAAGAATAGAGGGAATGGACAGGTCTTCTTCTAGCAATACTTGTATCTTCGGCGTGAAGCAAGTCTAAGAACAATACATTCCTGAGGCTCTCACGCACTGGAATATTTAAGGAGGCACCCTACACTGATATCGCAGATCAAGAGTTGGACGCAGGCGCCTGCATTCCCGCGGCAAATATGCCGTCTCGCCTGCACTTTAGCATTGGCTGGCCTGGTCGCGATGTGTGTAGTATGTATACTATGTATGTGGTGTATATTGGCCATCGCCTACGCTGACTGGCCTGCGTGTGCCAGGCGAAGTACTTGCCTCCCGGTAGAGCAATCGACCCATCTACCTTCGGTTGCGGGTTCCCAAGCTGGAATAAAGGCCCAGCTGCCTCTATATATGTTCTAGCTATAGACGGCTATAGAAAAATCATGTAACCCCACGCTAGGTTGGATGGTAACTAAGATATTCTAGCAAGGGAGGAGGAAGTCCAGAGGAAAATAGAGTAATGGAAAAAAAGGGAGACAAGGAGGCTAGCAGCCACTTATCAAAGCCCGACACCGACCCTCTTCGTAAACCAAATCTGATATATCAACGAAGTAGTCGCGAAACAACGAAATCACCGACCCAGTACATATAACCGAAACAAAGCCATGCTAGTAAAATGTCATGTGACCTGTTTCAGGCAGGGTAGAGCGCCACTAGGACAGCTTAGACAAACTGTATAGCCTAGAGAGCCGTGGTATGGTCAGACTAGTTGAAGCTTCCAGTAAAGTATAAAGAGCCTAGGGAGGGACGTTATTAGGAGAGATTTTCAGAAAAAGGCCATATCTTCAAAGCGTTTTGACTTGCCTTGATCTTTTCCTTGTCTCTTCATTCCTTCCATCAAGATACCGTGCATTCTATTTTCTTTTTAAGCTTCGTTTATTCATATCTACTTATTACCAGCTTCATAATGTCGTCATCAAGCGCCCCTAAAAGCGAGCAACTGCGCTTGCCTAATGGCGTCTATGTGCCAACCGTCGCCTGGTTCACGCCTGGCGATGAAGTTGATGAGACTGCTCAAGACGCTCACATCGCCAATCTGCTTGCCTCGGGCGTTGCTGGTATTGTCGTCCATGGATCTAACGGTGAAGCCGTTCATCTCTCGCAGCAAGAGCGGATCGATATCATTGCTGCCGCTAAAGCCGTGATCACTGCTAAAGCCGCCGGCCGTCATATACCGCTGATTGCCGGCTGCGGCGCTCACGGAACGCGCGAGGCTCTTGTTCTGTGCAAACAGGCTGCCGCTGCCGGAGCCTCGCATGCCTTGGTGCTGCCGCCTAGCTACTACAATAGCCTTGTCGACGATGCCGCAGTGATTGCCCACTTCTCCCATATAGCGGACCAGAGCCCTATTCCGCTAGTCATATACAACTACCCGGGCGCCTCGTCGGGTCGCGATCTTTCTAGTGATGTGATTCTAGCCATTGCCCAGCATCCGAATGTCGTCGGTGTCAAGTTAACATGTGGAAACACAGGGAAGCTCGCCCGTATTGCGGATGCGGCGCCTGAGGGCTTCTTCACCGGCGGCGGTAGCGCTGATTTTATCTTGCAAGGCCATGTAGTGGGTGGAAATGGGACGATTAGCGGCCTAGCTAACATCTGCCCGCGGGCCTGCGTCGAGCTCATTAGGCTGGCTGAGGCTGAGAAGTATGCCGAAGCACGTGCGTTGCAGGCGAAGCTGGCTCGAGCAGACTGGGTAGCGATTCAGACAGGCTTTGTAGGTGTCAAAATTGCATTGGCGAAGCTTTGTGGATTCAGTTCTACGCCCAGATTGCCGTGCGTGTTGCCAGCTGAGGCCAAGATGAAGTCTATCGCATCAGGGTTTGATGAGATCATGGTTGTTGAGAACGCACTAAAGGGTGAATCTATATGAGGATGTCAAAATATCTACGGTGTATTTAGGGTTATCGGGATAGAACGAGAGCTAAAGATATACTTATACTAACAATCCTAAACTATAGAGATAGGATGGCATAGTCAGCTAATTTGTAGCCGACGGTGTTCAGCCCCGTGCGCATAACTTCTAGACATGTAGAAGGGCCGGCGTGCAGAAATTTGGCTGGTGATGCCGCATTTTTGGGCCACTAGAGTATTGCCAGGATATTTTAGTGTTCGAAATATTGGCTATAGAAGATCAAGATTGTATAAGAGGATACCAGATTTCAGAGCCATCTTTGTGATATATAAGTATGCGACTTCCTGCTACTAGTTCCATCATGCAAGGCATTTATTCGGCTTTAAAGCTCTTCTATATCACGATTATTAACCACTGCCAATGCCGCATGATTAATCAGTAAGCTTGCCTCCAACTCCTCCTTTTGAAACTTTGATTAGTACATTGAGAGCATCGCATATCATTCCCAACATACTGTCATATGGTAGTGTCACATGCATTGGGGTCAAAGGCTAAGATGGAACCTAGAACTCTTGAGAAAGCAAGTTTATCAACATTCCTACTCTCGCGCACACTTCATCCTCTGTTAACATAATGATGTACAAGCCCGTTAAAGCTATATTCGTCGCTTCTCTCTTCTGTTGTTCCTATTCCTTCGTTGGTGAGATAAACGGCCACCAACCAAACGACCTCTTTTGGCTGCCCACGGCCGTGCTACAACTAGAAGATCCCTTTTCCTCCTGTCCGGTCCGTTCCCAACCATGGTCAGTTTCCTGTACTTCACCGTTTCGTAACATCACAATCTCTGCTTTGTGCAGATCGTTCGGCAGCTCAAACCCTCCATGTAGTGTGATGTTCATGTTATCAGTTGACGGCTAGTCAACCTCGAAATTTTTCATCACCACTATATTAGCCTTCTTCGAAGTGGCATTTCCCTGGCAGATAATGACGCCTGATTTTCCCTTATTAGGGTTTGCATACTCTTGGCCCTCGTGCGATACCGTCCATAGCAGAGCCGTTGAATATGGTGGTGGCTCGCCCGGTAAGCATACACGCTGTTGATAATCCTTATCGCCCCAGTAATATTGTGTGCCTTGCACGGCAGCATTACCCGTTTGGGGGACTGGCATTTCTACATCGGCCCCTACGTTCTGAGAATGAATGCTACTGCCAGCGACGAATATGTGGCCAGTGCGAAGAGCGTGAAGAATGCTACTGAACTGTCCCATCTGGGGATATTGATCTAGACACGCGACATTGGGTAAGGGGCAATTTTCGCTGGGTTTGACAAATGACATGCCATGTTGAAATCCATTCGGAAACTGGCCTTGAAATGGATTGTCGAACGATTTGAACAAGCGTCCGTTGCTTGTAGAGGACAAGCTTAACAACGGCATATCGTCATTTGAGGTGGACTGCGGGTTCCAGTATGATTGAAGTTTCTCGAACAAAGACTTTCGTTTATATTTCTCTGGCGTCAATACTCCAGTACGGACCAGCTCACTCGAACAAATAGTGATAACATGGCGGCCATCGGGCATCTTCAGACGTAGGCCGAGCGCCACATGGCTTTTGTTCAAGTATTCCCGGCTCTGGCCAGTTGACGGTCTTATGCTAAGCACATTGAATGTCACAACCATTCCACGAAAATGGTGTGGCACGCCATAGTTCCAATCCAGTTTTATATCCTCATACGTACGGTATTGAATAATGGCAAGTCCACAAAGCATGATATGCACCCCAACAGAGTTTGGAAATGAAATGCGTAGTGAGTTGACATCATCGCTATGCAGAAGATCTTGAGGATTAAATCGCGACTCTTGCCACCACGGATCGTCCATCAAGCGCAACTCTTGCGGCATAATGTAACACCACGGGCGCATCAGGACTTGAATGCGACCAATATGGCTGCTCCAGGGTGCAAAGGGGACTCCCTCAATGATCCAAGTATAGACGCCGCTTTCGTTTCTGCGAAGAGAGCAACCCTTGGCAGTTGCGAGAGTAGGATGAAAACTGCGGAATAACGGCTCAGATATGCGTTCCCAAGAGCTTGTTGCGGCGAGCCATTCAGCTTCGCGGGCTTCTGAAACGTCATAAAATTGCATCATCTCTTCTTTGAGCACTATGATTCATTAATTTTCGTTAGCTAATGGTATTCATAGTATCTATTTGATGATAAAATAGTCGCATAAGAGATGTGCATACTAGGAATGATGCGCTCTTCGGGTTCATCATCATAAGCATGACGCCGGAGCCACATGTTGTTGATAGGTGCTTCATAGTATCGCAACCAGATGTATGATAGCGGTGGCTGATCTTCAAGGCCAGGCCGACTTTCAGAGGTGCCAACACATGACTTGACCATATTGGCAGTGTAGACTCGGTGTCTGGTGATGAATCTGATGGTTGTTTCGATGAATCTCGATGGTTTAGACCGATCGAATTGCGGAGATGGAGATATGGAACAAGAAGAAAAAGGCGGTTGTTCTTTGAAGTCAAAAATATCATACGATCTTCTCAGTCATTATGACACATCCCAGGGAAGGTGCGCTTATCTACAAGGTGTGACTTCCTTTCACGGAATGTGTCTCTGCTTTTATAGTAGTTCTGAGAACATCGTAGCTAGATTCAAGCATATGATGCAAAGTTAATAGAGAATGGTTTGGGTGGATTAGTTATTTTGTTGATTTGTCTAAGAATGTCACGCTTGACTCTTTATTGCAGACAAGGCGTTAGTCAGGCAACGACATTCTAATGTGATTTTACATTTAACCCCAATTCGTTTGCTATTGTGAAGTCAAAGATGTAAGTGGTCTCGATATTCGACCATTAGGGTTGTATGTAGCACAGCAGTACGCATGGCTTAAGTTCACCCCAAGTCTTTTTCAGATGTCAGCTAGGATATAGGAAACGTTGGTCTCGTCTACACATTGACATTGATCTGCATGTGTTTGTGTTCCCTTCCTTTCAGTTCTTGCTGATACTAGTAGTGACACTTGACTGTCCATCATGATCGACGCACGATACATTTAACTGTAGAGACAATTACCAAACCCGGAAATTATAAAAACAACTGGTGATATAACAGATGGGGCAGAAGACAGAGGGGATTTAAGTAACCGCAAAGAGAGTTGTTAGGACGTTCACAGGCGCCTTGGACAGAGGCATGGAACTAACTACCTGCCATTTCTGGGACTCTGAACCAATTACTGCACCTTCATTTCATTGCATTCACATCAGGGAGACAGCCTCTAGATGCAATTGGAGTTGCATCGTGATCCAACGAGCAAGTTTTTTTGGACAACGGCTCGGCCGGTATGGTGCCATTCAACGTATACGGCTTATGGGTTAACTTTTAACTGGCATCTTGGCAATGCCAATATTGAGCAAATTGAGTAGGTTAAGAGGGGAGGTTATACAACGCGTGTCGGAGCTGCGTCGTAGAAACTTGCTCAGTGAACATTGGCATTTATATGTAGATTTCATTTAAAAGCTGTAGCCAATTTTAGTGACTATAGTTGGAGCGGCAGAATAGCAGGGCGGTGTCAATAGATTTGAAAGGAGCGCCTAAAGCAGGACACAAAAATAATTCTGAAAATTGCTAGACTTTGGTTGGCCCTAGTGGAGTTCTCAGATGGGCGGCATGTCTCCCATCACTGTAGCGAAGCCAGCGTTACAGCAAACATGAAAACTTGCTCAATTGTGCTCAACAATCCCTGCAGGTTGTTGCAATTAAGGTTTACGCCGGGTAGCCTAGCATATCGTTGTTAGTAGCCAAAAGGGAAGAAATCAGAGTCTTTTTTAGCTGTTTTGAAAGTGCTTCATTTTCTTCGTTTCGTTGCCTTGCAAGGTTCTTCATCCATTGTCTCGTGGGCTTGAGCCCCTCACTTCCTGGATATGGTTCCTTGTCGAAGCTTAGACTTTAGCCAGCTTGTGACAACAACGCTTCTTGATGAGAAGGTTTGTGGAGCTTATTTTGTCTAACAATGTTGCGTAGCGTACTTCGACAACTTATGGCCGTCGTCATATAAGATGTCGTAGCCACTCACTTGTTCCAATGGCCGTGCTGACTTGGCTTCGCGATATACTGTTGATGTTTACACTCACATTCGTTAGCTATCTGGATATACTTGAATGGTGATTTGATAGACTCGATCTTCGATATATCCCCCTTACTCCCCATTTCTCCCTGAATCGAACACTATACTATATACACGCTACCATGGGTGGAAGCCATATCCAAGACTTCGATGATGCTTCCGCCATAGAACATCATTGGGGTTATGCCGACCGTGTGGTTCCCTGCACAAATGATGCCGGCTCCTGTGCCTATCTCGACCTCGTCTACGGTGCCCACGATCGCGGCATGATATATATGGGTTCCCTCTGGCTCACCTTTGTTTTCATTCTAGTGTGCTGCGCCTTCAACCGCTACCTGCCCGCGCTGGCTGACCGCCAGCCCCAGAAGACTGGTATTGCCCGCGTCAAGGCTACCGTCCAGGCGTACCTGCGCCGTCATCTTCTGCCCAACAACTCTCTACGGTGCGTCTTTGGCCATGTCACACGCTACCAGATCGCTGTCTACGCCCTGTTGATCGCGTATCTGACCATCTGGTCATTTGTCGGGATGACGTACCAAAAGTGGATTACGCCTGTGAAGAATACCACCAATACTTTCAATACCCGTAGTACACTGGGCCCCTGGGCTGACCGTGTTGGCGTTATTGCTTATGCACTTACGCCATTGTCTATTCTTCTGGCTAGCCGCGAATCGTTCCTCTCATATGCCACCGGCATCCCATACACCTCGTTTTTGTTTTTGCACCGCTGGGTTGGGTATCTTATTCTGCTGCAGAGTATCTTGCACACTATTGGATGGTGCCTTGTTGAAGGCTGGCTGTACCAGCCCCAGCCATCGGCCTGGAAGGAATTTTCAACTCAGCTCTACATTGTCTGGGGGTTTGTTGGTATCGCACTATTGGTCTTGATCTGGTTCTTCAGTTTGCCATGGACTATCCGAAATGTGACTGGGTATGAAGCCTTCCGCAAAATGCATTACGTGCTCGCTATGGTGTACATTGGCGTGTTAATTGGCCATTGGAAGAAGCTCCAGTGCTTCCTTGTACCTGGAATTGGTCTATGGGCTATCGATCGCGTGTTGCGTCTCGTCCGCCCGTTCCAGATCCATGACCAGGCCGGAACTTGGGGTGTTATTCCTGCACAAGCTACCGTTAAACACTGGAAAGATGATGTCAATGGTGATATTTTCCGTCTTGATTTCTCGCTGAATATGAGGTCGTGGAAAATTGGCCAACACTTCTTTCTGTGCTTCCCCCAGAGAAGCTGGTGGCAAGCTCATCCTTTCACCCCGATCTCTTCATCTGCTCCGGATTGCTGCTCAGGCATCGTTACACAGTCATACGTAGTCCGTGCCAAGAGCGGTGAGACCAAGAACGTCGCTGCCTTTATTGAGGAGCGTCTGGCCAATCACCCCAAGGCTACCATATCTGTCATCTCAACCGGCGCATATGGCGAAGACGTTACTGAATCCTTTACCCCCGACTCCAACATTCTCTGTGTGGCTGGTGGCACTGGAATTGCTTATGTTCTACCTGCGCTCATTGACATCGCCAAGACTGACGACTTCTCACAAGACCGCAAGATTGAGTTAATATGGGCCGTTCGCAGAGCACAGGACGTTGAATGGATACAACCGGAGCTTGAGACTCTACTAGAGCCCTTCTCCGCCAAGATCTCCGTCAAGGTGTTTGTTACTGGCAACAGCGGTGTGACAGCATCTGTTGAGGGTGAGAAGCAAGTCTCATCGTCCGAGTCGGCATCGTCAGAACCCACCGATAGCCACTACACGACGTTCAAGGGTCGGCCAGTGATATCATCAGTCGTAGACGAGTTTGTGGCCGGCACTATCAAGGGCGAAACTACTGTCTTGGCTAGCGGTCCTTTAGGCATGATTAACGATCTGAGAACAGCTGTTGCTGGCTGTAACGATGGTGCCAAAGTGTGGAAGGGGGAGGAGCGCTTCTCTGTGCGCTTGGTATGTGACGAGCGCCTAGAAGGCTAAAGAGCTATAGATTCTAGTTCTGTGTCTTTATTTCTGTATTTTACTATTGTTTTCATATTTACCATGATACCTTTATAGTTTTATTTATTTTCTTGCTTCTTTGTTAATATGGCATAGATATATCAACATGGTTTTGAAGCTATGACTTCCCTGTGTGTTGATATGATCGACGTATCTCAATCAGATAATTGGGGAGAAAGATTCCGGAAAGAGAGCCTCCTGGAGGCTG